>JBBMJZ010261081.1:0-18590 GCA_037833815.1 Zingiber zerumbet
TGACGCTGGCTGGCAACCTAACGCAACCCTCCTCCTTTATCCGGGCTTGGGACCGGCCATGACCGGTCATCATGGGCAGAGTTTTCTTTATAAATAGCTTCAGAAAAAACATAGATAATATTTTTCATATAAAAAATACAACTTTTGACCAAGGAAAAACAACAAAAAATATAATATTAACAACTATCTTAAGAAATATATTGAAAAAAAAATTCTTTTAATTTGTATGCTCTTGTTTTCATCTGAATTGCTCTATGCTGCACTCTTCTTCTTGAAAAATGACAACATTATAGTTGGATATCTATCTGGTTTGTTGTTAATATTAGTTATTAGGACAACAAAAGCAGATTACTGATAAAATCTCTTTGGAAATGAATTGGATAAATATGTTCCAGTTGAATTCTTGAAACAAAGTGATGACACTAATAATTGCTTTTCCTTCTGCTCTTCACTGGCAAAAAGGATAAAACTCTGACTAATGTTTTAGGTGAATATGATTTTTTTCTGTTGTATGTCTTGTATTTACAAAATAATTGTTACTACCCAAAGTTCTTGCATCCCCGGGGGATAACCCATCAATATATACCTCCACCTACTTAACCAACATATACCTGATTTAGACAGGCCAGTAGCTTTACTTGTGCGGACTTTATATATAAAAGATGTAGCATCTGTTTTTTAAAAATATTTATTTCTGCTAACCAAACGAGGCTGGAATAACCAATAACGTTTTTCTTCAAAAACTCTAATTCTCTCCACAGAATTATACTAATCAAGTTTGAAAGTGATTGACTGGCAACTTTGGATCAAACTCAGCAACTTAATATTTTGTTTGTAGAATTTGGAGGGTAAATGTTCTATTGCATATGTTATAAGGGGATAAATATATGTATACATAGGACTCGTTCTAGGTAACCTAAACCAAGAGTATCAATGTGGAAAATAAACATGTGACAAATGACAACCCTATTAACTCTAATATCTTAACTCTATTCAATATCCATTTCTTTCCATTCATTTGATTCTTCCTTGGGATTAAGGAAAGATTAAAATCATTCCAATTTGTATCATGTGCTCAGGTTCTTAGATAAAGCAGCTACAATGTCTGCCCTAGATTTAAAAGATGGTTCTCCTCAGAGCTCATGGAGTCTGTGCACTGTCACTCAAGTAGAAGAATTGAAGATGTTCCTGCGACTCATACCAATATGGGCTAACAGCATTGTCTATGCAGCTGTATTTGCTCAAATGTTTACCACTTTCATTCAGCAAGGTAGCACAATGAACCCCAAAATCGGGTCATTCTCGATCCCACCTGCATCCCTGTGCTCCTTCGAGATCATAAGTGTCATGGGTTGGGTTTTCGTCTACAACAATTTCATAGCTCCAGCTTCGAAGAAGTACTTAGGAAACGGAACTGGACTTTCCCAGCTGCAGCGCATGGGAATTGGCCGTTTCCTACTGGTCCTGGCTATGTTAACAGCTGCTTGCAATGAGAGCAGGCGATTAGCGAGTGCCAAAGCTGGTGAAACCTTGAGCATCCTGTGGCAACTCCCACAGTTCTTCGTCCTGGCCAGCTCGGAAGTCTTCAATAACATCACACAACTAGAGTTCTTCTTCGCTCAGGCACCTGACAGGATGAAGAGCATCTGCACAGCAATGGTTCTGTTCTCAATGTCTCTAGGCAATTACTTGAATTCCTTCATCATCACAGTTATAGCCAAGGTAACGTCGGGCGAGGGAGAGCTGGGCTGGATCCCAGACGATCTAAACAAAGGCCATCTGGATTACTATTTCTTGGCACTGGCAGGCTTATCGGTAGTGAACTTTTTTGTGTATCAATCTTTGGCAGGGAGCTATACTTTGAAGAAAGTCATTTCAGAGAGTTAAAAGAGGGGTTGTAACGATGTTGTGTGGAAACAATTATGCTTGTCTCAGATGTTTTTTTCAAAAAAGTTTTTCATTGTAAAACTTGCCTTACAAATGGCTGGTAAGCAGCCGTTTTGGACGGATTTAAAGGGAAGGTCATCAAGACGCATTTTTCTATCGATTTATAGAAAAAGACAAAATTTATAAAAATTCAATTGGCTGAAACAGATGAGTTATTAGATGCGAAGGGACGATGGCGGCTATCCCTTGCCTCCCCGCCGCTGCGCTGCTCCCTCTGACCTCCATACGGCCTCCCAAGTTCCTCCGCCGCCGCCGCCTCCGCCTCCTCCGCTCCCCGTTATTTTCTTCAGCTTCTTCGAGTGGGATCCCAGTGACCTGTTCGCGGCCCGAAACGTCTCTAGAGGACGCGTACAATGTGCGGGTCGAGCGAGGCTTGTCGCCGGAGAGGATGGCGGAGCTAGGCGTCGACAGATGGGCGGTGTGGAAGTCCGGCGGGCGGTCCCGCCTGCACTGGGAATGGAACGTGGACCAGCAGGTGTACGTCGTCAGCGGCGAGGTCCGGGTGGTTCCCGAGGGTGCCAAGTCCGGCGAACAATACATGAAATTTGTCGCCGGCGACCTTGTTCATTACCCCAAGTGGTTTGGGGCCGACCTTCTCTTCGACGGCCCCTACGAGGAGCGTTATCGCTTCCTCGCCCTCGGCGACGATTGAACCAAACCCTAGATTTTTTTTGAGGCAACTTTTGGAAATGGAGAACTTGAAGGGCCTGTTCGAAAAATAAAAAATCTTCTACCAGCTTTAATAATAGATGTTAGTTCATGTAAACTCATCAAGAATGAATGCTTGCGGCACATTTTTTCTCTCTTTTATTTCAGTATCTGATAATAATAAAAATAATAATTTTAAATTGATAAAAGTTCAAATTCATAATATCCATTTGTAAGATTAAATAAAACTAAATCAAATGTGATAAGGCGACCCTTAAACGGCCGAATTCTCATATCAAGTTTGATAAGGTAGGCAGCAACGGTCGAAATTTCAAATTCATCCCTCTCCTCTCCTCAGGCCTATATATATACACAGCGATTGCAGCAGAGGAGAGAAAAAGAGGAAGCCATGGATTTCCATAGCATGTCCAGGCGACAGCTTCAAGCACTATGCAAGCAGAACCGCGTCCCCGCCAACATCACCAACGTCGCCATGGCCGACGCCCTCCAAGCTCTCCATGTAGTAAGATATCTTCATTCTTCTATCGCCTATATTCTTTGCCTCGTCTTTATAGCGTAATCAAATTGGTTGAATTGAAACATCAGGCTGGATCGTTGGAGAACGCCCAAGAAGCGCTTCAAGATCTAACTCCCCATGTGCCCTCTTCGCGCAAGGCTGCCTCACGCCAACGACTGCATGCGGAAGCGATGACTCTTGATTCAATAGAGACCAGGGAGCAGCCCGCTAGCCCCCTTCCTCGGGCTCGTCGTGTGACTGTAAAGGCCTCAGAGATCTGGAGATTGGGCGTTGAAGGAGAAGAAGATGAAATCGGGGAGGAGAAGAAAGAAACCCTCGGTGAGGCCACGCCGTTAACCGTTACTAAGTGCAGCTCCATGAAGCCGCCAACGAGGAGGCTAAAAAAGGACGTTGAGGCTAAGGAAGAAGAGCCCACGGACGCAATGAAAACTCCGGGCTCCCTAACTGGCCGGCGGATGGCGACGAGGAAGGTGGCTATAACCCCAGTAGCGGTGGATCAAGAGGACGGAGACACAGTCGTTTCAGCTAGGGTTACAGCTCGCCGTAATAAGATTACGAGGCAGTCTACTAGGGCAGCGACAGAAGATGGTGCCACGTCCACCGTGAGGAGGAGTGCAAGGATTAAGGCTAAGACGGAGGAATCTGCTGTCAAGATCGGATCTTCGTTCCTAGAAGTAGAACCGGAACAAGGTGGAGAAGATGAAACGACTTTGTGCAATTACTTCCTCTGTTTTCAAGGCTTTATCTTTAATCTAATTACATACCTTCCGTGTCGATTATAGGCATGGAGATCAGAAATGCTCCGATAGAGGAAGTCAAAAATGGTGAAAAAGATTGTGATTTGGTGGCCGTTGACACTGTTGTTCCACAGCGTTCTCTGGAAGAAGCTGCAATAACTCCGAAAGTTAAAGAATTTGCTGCCGTATCTGTAGGCTCAGATCAAAAGCAACTGGACAAAGGTGAAAATGAAGGATCATTTTGGGTCTATGCCTCTATAAATTTTGCTTCTTCTTTTTTTTTTTTTTTTTTAAAAATCTTATAGCTTCATCCTGGATTTCTTTACAGAGGAAGTTGATAATCAGTGTGAACAAGATTGTAATTTGGTGGCAGTTGGTGCTAATATTCTGATCAATAATCTTGAGAAGAATGGGAAAGCACCAGATGCCGAGTCTGCTTTTATCGAAAAGGAAGTGATGGATGTGGCTACAAAAGAAGTTGGTGAAGCTGCTGAAATGGCTCCAAAAGCGGAGGAATTTGATGATGCGAAAGAGTTGCAAAGTGTGGTACAACATCATGAAGGTAAATGGGACTCTATTAATTCTTGTTTCTGCACGATTCAATTTAGTTTTTGAAGAGTGATGAAGAAGAGGAGCTGATGTGGATATGAATACAGAAGTTGATGAAGCTGATGAAATAGCTCCAGAAGCTGAAGTATTTGCTGATGAGGAGTTAGGAAGTGTAGTCCAACATCATGAAGGTAAACGAGGACTCTATTAATCGTTTTATCTTCACGTTTCCATTGTTGTTAGCCACTTAATCGTGGTAATCTATGTGCGTTTTAGGTGTTAAAATCAAAGATAATTTTGATGGAAATGAAGATGAAGTCTGCATTGATAGAGATCGAATTGTGGAGAGTGGAGCAAATGATGCTAATGAAGATGAGGTGATCCAAGAATCTGAAGCATCCATTGGAGAACTAGTGCCTGAGACCGATTGTGAATTCAAAGCGTCGCCTGTCCAAGGGATCATAATTTCTTTAGAAAACCTAGTGATAACGAAAGATGATGTAGCTGAACATACCAAGGAAGAAGAGGATGATGGAATCAAATGTGCTACAGATGAAAAGGGCAAGTCTGAAGAGATTGACCCTGACGATGAGATTCCTGGTGTAGCAGTAAATTCCATCATCCAGAATCAGGTTCCTTCAATTCCTGATTGTGACAATGAGGTAAAAGTAATCACTTCTGATTCGCAAGATGAGGTTTCTGCTATTCATGCCGTCAATGCTGGTCGTGGCGATGAGATGCTGGAAGAAGTAAAAGAATCTGATGAAATCTTAGCCAAAGTTGCAGGATCCCCTGCTAAGCCAACAGGTGAAGCAATTGAAACAATTGAACACGTCTCTGTCAAAAAATTTCAATTTTCTGGCGCAGACAAAGAGAATGGCATATATTCTGCTGAGTTGAACACACTAGTGGCGGTAAATGATAATAAGGAGCAAAATGTGCTAGAAAACTTGAGCCTCAGAAAGCTGAAGAAGGTGTAAAAGGAGAAGATAATAAGCAATGTCAGCGAGGTATTGCTAGAATCCGATTGTTTTTTGTTGTATGCTTATAATTTCAGCCTTGAGATAATCATAAGAAGAATCCTCATGTTTTTGTTGATCAGGTGGAAACAAAGAGACAAGCTCTTAACGATGTCAATCACAACGTTGTCTAATGAAGGCCAAGCTGTTGATGTTGATAGGAGAGCTGAGACAAGTTCAAGAACAGCGTTTTTGTCTTTTATCTTTTTATTTTTGCTAAGAAACCGTGGTTCCTTCAGCACTTAAATTCTTTTATCATTTCGAGGTGCAATTTTTGTGTGCTTCTTTTCTTTTGAGGTGCAATTTTTGTGTGCTTCTTTTCTTTTGTCTTGGTTGAAAGAAGTGCTAAATGATGAAGCACTCAATCTCTGTTATTGAGAAATGATATTGGTGTAGTTGTTCTTCGCCTTGGTTACTAGAGAGCTATTCAAAACAATATAAACTTCCTACAATATATATGAGAATAAAGCGTGTTTTTCCAGCACAGGGATCAAATGCATTGAATGCCAAAACAAGTCAAACATACTTCGTTTTTCAGTTGTTTTTCTGTCCTATTTTTCGTTTATTGTTTCTGATGCTGAGTCAGTTCTATAGATACTGCGCCTGGATTCTTTCTCTGTTCTCCTCCCACCAAAGCTTCGCATTAACCTCCGCAAATCTTTCTCGACTGCACAAACAACGTGTTAGAATTTGATGGTATGGTTATCTTCTGCTTTGTGGATCCATTTTCATTACCTGAATCGAACCCGCCGGAGGTCTCGAGTGCCGTCAGCGAGCTCGCGGATGGTAATGAACACGCCTGGTTCATCTTCCTCCACCCACTCTGTTATCTCCAGATCACTGGCGTTGCTGATGGAAATGGAAGCTTCGTCCCTGGACGAGGTGGTGGTCCTTGACGCGTCCACCGAGGAGGTCTCTGCCCTGACACCGGAAACTCCCGCGCCGTAGTGGAGGTGGTTCGGGAAAAATTGCTCGGATGGATCCGGCACGAACGGATAACAGACTCCTTTCCCGGAGATGGACGTCAAAGGCGGCCGGTTTGTATGTCTGGTGGCGCTGCGGTAATCTTTGCCAGCTGAGCTTTCCCGTATCGAGCCCACCCTCGAGTAGAATGACTCTCTCTGAAATATTCAGCACTTCGATTTGGAATGCAATTAAGATTCAGTAAGGAAACAAGGGATTGCTCAAACCTCGCTGCCGTCGTCGGATCTTGGTGGTGGAGACAGAGCTTGGCGGTTGAATCTTTGGACGTTGTAGAGCTCCATGATCCTGTCGTAGTTCTCTCCCCACCACCTCTGTGCTTGCCACTTGTTGAACATTTCCCGGCTACACAAACAATTCTCCATTGCTTCAGAGCTGAGAACGCAATCCAATGATCAGAAGTTATAGTGAGGTTATGGAACCCTCGAACCTGAATCGTATGCGCCTGAGATCATTGCCGGCGCCGCCAGGGAGCGACACGAAGGTTATGTGCACCCCCGGTTCGACCTGCGCCACCCACTCCTTGGGCCGCCCCTCGTCCTCCAGCACCACGTTCCCCAGCGCCACCGCGACTGCATCGGCACCGCCGCTGCCGGTCCACCTTGCGCTGCTCCTCGCCTCCTCATAACTCACGTCCCACGCTTTCGCACTAGCTGGCCGAAGGGGACGTCGGTGGTGGCTCCGCGCGACAGCAATCATCTCGCCGTCGTCGAAGTAGTGGTGCGGGTGGAAGCTCTTGCTCCGGAACGACGAGCTCCCTCCTCCGCCTTTGCACTGGCGAGAAGAGCCAGAAACCTTCAACACCATGTCCTTTATCTGTAGACGAAGATCAAACTCACGATTCAATTCATAATCAACCTGTTAATGCTCTGTTTCATGAATGAACACTGCTGTTAACAGCGGAGGACCACCACAGAGTGCTCCTGTTGCTTCACTTTATTCCTATCCCCATTGTTACCGCCAAGGGATCTCTTTCCCCATCGAACTCCTCTCCTTTTTAAAAAGACCAGATCGAGGCCTCCGCCGCGCCATCAAGTCTCTCTCTCTTTCTCTCGAGCTGGGGCATGGAGAGAAAGTGAGATGGGACCTTGCCTTCGTCCTCTACCTTGACCAAGCTTTATCCAATTTGGAACTGGACCTCGCAGTCGACAAGCTTGTCATGCTTGCACTGTTCTGCTTTGACAGCCTTGATTCATTGATCGCATGGTCATTGTCACTTTTGCAGCTATTCTGTTCACCCTCTCTCACTGTCTCACACACGCCTTGTGGCTTTTCATTTGGTTCGAATTTGGTTTTAAAACTGAAATTTAGCGTATGAAGAAAGGAAGAAAGGAATTGGAGGTGACCTGAGAGGTGAGGCTTTTGCTGGCCTCTTTGTTGCCGGCTGAGTTGGTCACCGCATCCTCTCCGCCGTCGTCCAGGCCGTGCTTAGAGCAAGCGATGCACGCCAACATATCGTCGTCGCCTAGCTTCTCGATCACCTGAAAACTAAACTTTGGTCACAAAGGAGGGAGAGTCGCTCTTGCCACTGCATGTCAAAGCCCACGCGCCCCATTTAATGGCGACGCAGTGCACGCACCGCTCGGGCTTTGCCAGCATTTAATGATCACTCGGAGAAGACGACGACGGCAAAGGAGAAGCTTGTGATAGGAACAGTGCAAAACAGGGGAGGCAGGATTAATGATGCACGCACGCGTTGTCCAAAGAGATGCTAAGTAGACTGGAGGAAGCAAGCTACGCACCACGCAGAGCAGAGACAGGCTTTTGCTCCTCTGCCCTCTCTCTCTCTCTCTCTCTCTCTCTCTCTCTCATTGCTCACATAGTCACACGCCATGGATGGAAGATTAAGCTTGATCAGAAGAAGAAGTATGGCAGACAACAAGACAACAAGGCGACAACAAGGCGGCGCAATTAAGATCCGTCACTTGTTTGGTCGGCATCAGAAGAAGCCAAAAAGGAGGGCGAAAAAAAACAGAGTAGCCGAAATTGAAACTGGAAAATCTCACCTAAATCTCGATTCGTTCACTGCTGAATGAAACGCCTGCGGTAGCTATTCTTGAGGAAGAGGAAGGAGATGGATTAAGAGTAAATGCGCCGGCGGCGTGTGTGCTGAGCTCGAAGCGGAAATGAAGCTGTTGGCCATGTCTGCGTATTTTAAGGCATGCAACTTCATCTTTTCCGTCGTCCAACGTTTACCCGCACATTTCACTTTTACCCCTCATCACTTTGAAAACTATAATTCTACCCCTTAAAGTCTTCTATCATAAAAAACAGATAAATATAATAAAAATTTACTTATATTTTAATCGAGGGGGATTCTTTTTGAGCTTTGGTACTGCTCTTCCTGCTTTTACAATCAACGAATGCAATTAATCAAATCCAGAGCTAATTGAAATTTCGAAAATATTAAACTTTTCTTGTTCGAAGAAAAAAAAGAGAACGCAAGAAAATAAAGAAGAAAAGTGAAAGGAAGGAAAAGTAATTAAAGAGAGGTGAGGCAAATGGGAGTTGCAGTAAACAAAGTTAGAAGCACAGCGCATTAGAAAAGGCAGGCTTTGTTCTTCATTGGCGATGCTGTAAAGATACAGGCTTTCGTTAAAGCACTTCTTCATCTTCTTCCATTCCCTCTTCTTATTCTTATTCCTCTTCTTCCATTCCAAGAAAGGAATAGCTAATTGCCCCCGCAAGACTTTCACTTTTTTTTTCTTCTTCTTCTTTTTTTAACTCGTTAAGTAAAGTGCCATTGGTCGGGTTAATTATGGTAGAAGAATGGGCATTCATAAATTTGAAATATAATTCATGTAAAAACGTTTATTTATTTTATTCTTTATCCCTGCATTTGGGGATATCGTTGAAATTTTGTCTTCAATTTTTCTTACATTAAAGCGGAAGGATGTGTACCAGCCATCATCCGCCACGCGTCGCTACCTTCGCCGTCCGTTTCCCTTCCGTAGTCCTCACTCACCCCGCCGCTTCCGCTCCTTCCTCGCCTCGCTACGGTTCACGCGGCGCGCGCCGCCTCAGTTCTCCTGCGCCGTGGCTGCGAATCCTTCTATATATACACCGCCGTGATCTGATCAAGTGATCTCGCTGCTCCGGTGCTCCGCCTTCGTCCGTCGCCTGGCTATGGAGTCTTCCACCTCGGCCCTCCTCGCTCTTCGCGACCAGTCCTTGCGAGAGCCCGTTGCTCCACTCCCATGCCACTACGTCGACGGCTAAAAACCCTAAACCAATGCCTTCGGCATCCGCAATCTCCTGCCCGCGATCGTCGCCGCTCTCCGTCACATCGGCTGATTCGATCCGCCCGGGCGACAAGGTAAAGGATTTTTTTAGAAGAAAAAAGGAGAATGATCGAACCTTGGTCATCGGTTCATTTTGTAGATTAGAAAAGGGTTAAAAAAATCCTTTCTCTATTTTTATTTCTTTTCCTCCAGGAATGGGACTCGTTGACCTCCAAGTTCGCAGGAGCTGCGACCACCCCCTTGCTTCTCCTCCAACTCCCCCAGGTCGTCCTTCATGCACGCAATCTTCTCTCAGGCAACAAATGCCGCCCTTGTTCCCGTTCCTTGGCTGGTAGACGCTCTGTCTCTTTGGAGAAAAACGGTTTGTTTTGCCTGAACTACCATAGAGATTGGAATTGGTTGTTGTAGGGTATGCATCTAATCATTGAATGCTAGCGCAGTAAGTTGGTGATTAATAATCCTCATTCCTATGCATCTAATCATTGAGTGCTAGCACATGTTATGTGGTCTACTTTTGTTCCATCTTTCCCTGACAGCATCCTTCCTGGAGTAATTTCCTTCATTCTGGCTGCTACAACTGTCACTTGACTCACTTTGGTAAGCTATGCTCCTCAAAGATTTTTTTCTTCTTCTTCTGAACATGTTGATGCTCTGGAGATAGCCTTCCAATTAAAATTTGAGTTTCATGATCTTATGCTTAAATAACCGATGGGAAAATGAATTTTCATGTTCTTATGCTTAACCAACCGATGGGAAAATGAATTTGCTAAGTGACCAAAATACAGAAGTTATCCACTCTCATAATTGAATTTGGGCAGAAAATAATTTGTCTTCTAATTAACTAGAGTTGGAATGTGAAAAGTATCAAGTAGTTTCTTTTTTCCTGATTAAGGGAAATTTGAAATGAGGTCAAGTGAGAATCTCTGACTAAAAGATATCAACTGGGGGGAAGTAGACGAGCAAATGTTGGATGAAGTAGGTTTAGGTAGAGTAATTTGTTCAAATGTTCAATGGTGGGGTATGAACTATGTAGCTGATGCCAAATAGATAGGACTTGAGGTTCACTGCTGCTGCCTGCTGCATTTTGTTCAATTGTTCTCAAAGTCCATCCTTGTTTAAGTTCAGACCACCATGATCAAAATTAATAGAGTTTTGGATGGTCTAGGTGAAACAAATAATTCTCCAAGTGGTTGGACCAACATACTATATCCACTACATTACCATAAAACCCCAAAAATCAAGTCAGATTTCACTTGTTCTTTAGGTGTACCTTCGTAATTGGACTATCTTTTAGGATTTTGGCTGATGAGGATTTTCAAATCAATATTGACATCCAATCTAGAATAGGGTTTTTTCCCTACATGATTTATTTTCTGAACAATATCAGAATAATCAATATCAATCTGGTTTTCTTTTGTTGAAAATTTAAATGGGATTTCTTTGGTATCAATTCACTAGCCTAGGTGAAAAAACTAACCTATTAACTTACGAGGCACAACCATTGATCCAAAATGCTTAAGCCTAGGTTCTTTGTGTTCCACTCATCTAAGCTTATAAATTCATTATTAATCCATAATTCTCCATATAAGTCTAAACTAGGATATTATAGTCTCCCCACCGAAGTCTTAATGTTCTCATCAAGACCAAAGTTATAACTCATAGCCTATAACCAACATTTGGAGGAGTAATGGTGGATCCGGGATTACGTAGGCAACCTTTTTTAATACCCCAACATCTGTAAGATTAGGTTCTCTCTCATAACAGTTATCGTGACTCACCTGAATGAGAGTATTGGTCCATTTACTAGTCTGGCTTCACTCTTGGTCTAAAATGCTTATGCCTAAGTTAATAGTGTACTCATCTAAGCTTATAAACTTTTTATTATTCCATAATTCTCTATGTAGGGATAAACTAGGATGCCATATATAACAAATACCTGAATTCATGTGGAACAAGAATAGACTATGTGCAACGTTTATTCAACAACTGGTTAACAACGGGAATAAAAGTCTTGGGATGGAAGGCACCTAGCAATATTAAAAAGTGACTGAGAAAAGAAAGATGCTAGTTCATCCATATTATTTTGTTTTAATTTATTGCTCAGTTGTGACTATGTTAACCTGATGTTATGGTTCAGTAAAAAATATAGGAAATTCACTAAATTACAAAAAAATGTCTAAAATATCAGGAGCTTGCAAAAGAAGAATGGCATGCCTGTTGCTATTGCCTGGTATTGCTAATTTTTCCCAGGCATTAATATACTCATCCTAATGCTTTCAATCTTCCACTTTATTTTACTGATGAACCCTGTAAATATCTTGTTCTGTACTGATTCCTCCATTCTCTTGTTTTTTTACAATAGGCTTTATTCATTAGTTGGACCTGAAATCATAAGCCAGTGAAAGTATATTTCTTATTTTTGCCTTACATTTTACGCAACTTTCTTGTTTTTAAACATTTATTTTACACTCATATTATTCCTACAGACATTCTTCCATCTTGGTTTAAACGTATATGTATAGGCTTTAAAGGTACATGTATAGGCACGGATTGGCAAACTTTCTGACAAAGTGACAAGGACTGTAGGTTCACTGTCTGGATGGACTGAAACCCTCCTTTTCATGTGGATGCCAGTTTCACAGATGGTAATTATAATTTAACTTCGTTCTTTATATGCCTTTCTCCGATTATTTTGACCATTGCGCTTGTATTTGATTTGTTTGTTCTACAGTGAACGAAGTACTTTGTTTGTTATTTATGATTTCACGTGATTAATTTATCTTCAAGTGCTATTGCTCAAAAGGTCTTTTGAGCTTGGTAATTGTCTGAATTGTAGGTTCACTGGTTCAGCTTGAGCATCATTTCATGTCTTCTGATCATTTGACTGTGTCTTGTGCAAGCATTTCTTTTGTGAGCGGTGATGATACTTTGGAGAGATTCAGTGGCCTATGAATTCCCTTTAAGATCCATGAAAGAGCTTATTTTTTGGACCATGACAAAGTGATGACTGTATGCCCATAATAAAATGTTTAACCTACTTTGATAGATTTATTATTAAATTTTAAGAATAATAAATTTATCACGTTTTTTTTCCCTTAATAAATTTTCCCATAATAACCTATTTAAGGGGCTTGTTTGCTGTATGTATAAAAAATGACAATTAAATGCAAAAAAAAATTGTGAATCGTGAGATAGATAAATTGATTAGACAATGCGTTAATAAATCTGTGGAAGATAAATGTCATAATAAATTTATTTTATAATTTAAAAAAATAAGATAGTAATTCTAATTTTCAAATCTATTTTTTAATTTTTTAATATATATATAAAAAAAGTAAACTTAATTTTTTTAATATTTAGTCCATTGTCTTGGTTTTAATAAGCCAGTGGGGCAACATAGCTGCTGAGGGCCTGAGGCTTTAGCCAGCCAAATTAGGTACAAACTCAGACACACAAAAAAAAGGCCCATCGGGTACATGGTAAAGAAATATTTATGGGGCCATCGTGCGCCCCCCTAAACAAATGGTAGGCACTTCTATAATTAATGCATTTTAAAATATAATTTTAATGTTTTTTAATTTATTTTTGCCCTTTTTAAAGGCAAAAAATGGAGGTTAGAAATAACTTGAGATTATTAAAATTATTTAATTAATCTAAACCGACTTCAAAATTGATTTAAGTTTAAGTTAAACTTGATTTATTTAAATATTATTGTTTGAGTTTTTTTTAATATTTGTAATGTTGTTTGGATGGTTAATAAGTTGACTGTTTTAAATTTGTTTAAAGTTGTTTATGATGGATACATTTAATATTATTCATTAAAAGCTATAATTTTTATATTATATTAATAAGCTGAATATAAATTTATTTAAAATAAATAATTTAAATTTATTTATTTAGTTGGAGATAAATAAGTTTTTACTAGTCAATATAATAAGATTTTATTAAACTGTTAATTATTGACATAGTTGATTGTGGTCGTTCGCAGGGTCGAAGCCGAAGGGGCTAAACTAAAGTCGGTGGCTACTTTGGTTACATTTATTGGACTGAAAAGAAAATTCTAAAACATTTTGGAGTCATGGCTAAAAAGACTGCTGACATATCCGCTCGTGATTCCATTTCCCGAAAGCAACATCCTGTACACTTCCTCTCTTCCAGACGGCGACCATGACCACCTCTGGCTCTCCCTCCTCTCCCTCGCCTTCTCCCTCTCCCACTCCCTCCGTCACCATCCGCCGCCACAAACTTCCCTCCTCTGCACAGCCCGAGGACCACGACCATCTCGCTTCGGCCGACCGCTCTTGGCTCGGCGATGCCACCGTCCAAGACCTCGACCACTTCGCCAACTCTCTCGCCGGCATCAAAGCCAAGGGCGTCCGTCCGGAGATCCTCGGATCCCTCCTCTCCCACTACGCCTCCCGCTGGCTCCCCGAGCTCTCAGGCCGCACCGCCCCCTCACCCGAGGAGAGCCCCACCGCTGCCTGGCTCAAGAAGCGCTTCCTCATCGAGACCCTCGCCTCCGTCCTCCCGCCGGACAAGGCCGCCCTCCCCGGCGACTTCCTCCTCCGCCTACTTCGCGCCGCCAGCATGGTCGGCGCCGACCCGTCCTGCGTCCTCGCGCTGGAGGCGCGCGCCGCGGTGCAGCTCGACGAGGCCTCCCTCAAGGAGCTCATGATTACCGCCTTCAACCACACCAGCGGAACCCTCCTGGACGTCGCCATGGTCCTGAGGCTCGTCCGCCGGTTCGTCAGGGCCGACGACGGCAGTCCCCCTGCAGCCAGGACTGGCGCTGCCCTCGCCAGGGTGGCCAAGCTGGTGGACTCCTACCTGGCCGAGGCCGCACTCGACTCAGGGCTCACCGTTGCCGCCTTCGAGGAGCTCGCGAGCTCGCTTCCTGTCCACGCCCGCGCCATGGACGACGGTCTCTACCGGGCCATCGACACATACATTAAAGTAAATCCATCCATCCTCCAATTCAACCAAAATCTAACATCTCATTTCTTTCATTTTCAATGTTTAATCTAGAATCAAGAAACAACAATTTTGACCAAAAAAAATAGAATTATTGGCCTCAATTATTTGATCTGCAACTAATCCTGTCCTCAAAGAATCATCGTCGTGGATTCCAAGCAGAAGAGGTAATAGTAATAGAATACTCCTCTGTAAACCCTTGTGTTTCACCTTTTGCGCAACAGACGGCCGCTTTACTGCTCGCCTGTGACACTTGGTTTTAGTTTACTCACATCTTTGTCGTCTAATCTGTTGATCATCTGCTTTAGCATCTTGTGCTATTGTGTACAGTTGTAAAACAATTAAGATTAGTTTATTCTAATTTTTTGTTTTTATCTTGGCTGTTTACCCTTGTCCTGTTCTTTCAAAAGGACCACAGTAGCAGATGAATGTAGCTTAGCAATTAATTTTCTACTATAAACAAGAAGAAGAAGAATGTACAGAGGAGCAGTAAAGAGTTCATCGCATTTCCAACCTTCAGCTATCCTTTTCTTTGCAATCTTATCTGCCAACTTGCCAAGCAAGCTGTTTCGGGACCATATCCTTTTCTTTCGTTTCCTCACTGCATGATTAACAGTGGGATTTACTGAATGATCGGAGGTAATTGATGGCAGGCTCATCCGGGCACCAGCAAGCAGGAGCGGAAGACGCTGTGCCGTCTGATCGACGCGCGGAAGCTTTCGTCGGAGGCGGCGCTGCACGCGGCGCAGAACGAGAGGCTGCCGGTGAGGTCGGTGATTCAGGTCCTCTTCGCGGAGCACAGCAAGCTGAGCCGGCTCGCGGAGTGGAGCGGGTCCTTTAACTGGTCGTCGACGGGGAGGAGCCCGAGCGAGGCGGCGGCGGCGGGGCGGTGCCAGTCGAAGCGCGAGACGGTGGCGCAGCAGCAGCATGAGGTGCGGCGGCTGAGGGACGAGGTGGCGAAGCTGCACGCGCATTGCCACGCGTTGCAGGCGCAAGTGGATAGGCTGGCGAGCGCGCAGAGGAAGAAGGCGGTGTCAAGGAAGAAGGGGTGGCTCGCGTGCTGGTCTTGTTGGTTCGGGAGTGGGGATGGTGGTGGTTCGGAGGCGGTTGAGAAGGTGGACCGGTCGGAAAGGAGCGCGGAGCGGTCGACGCCGGCGAGAAGCAAACAGGGAAGTAAAATTCTCCGAACTGCCTCTTTGTAAATGTAGATCTCCTCAAACTTGTGCTTGCTAACCTTTCTTTTTAAGGAATTGTCTACTGTCTAACTTTTTCAATTGAGCTGTCCATCGTTTTAGAAAGAGACAAAAATCCTTTTTAGGAAATATCTTATATTTTTTTTTATCAAAATTAATTAAAATTTGCAATATCTTAATTTATTAAATTAATATAAAAGCTGATGGCTATGCATTATTGTTCTAGAGAAATGATCTGCTGTAAGAAAAAAATAAATAAATAATTATATCCTACGTGAAAAAAAAGGGTACGAAATCTGTTACTAAAAACTCTAGCTTCGCAGGCAGCCGAGATCCGCTTGCACATAAGTTTCCTACTTCTTTTCCAATGTCGCCCTCGTTTATCAGGGTTTCCCTAACTGTCATTAAGACACGGCTAGCCCGTTCTACCAACATTCATTTCTGATTGGTTTTGCGATCTTAGGTGTTGATCTCCTCTTTCCTTAGGAGGTCGTAAGTGATCTAAAAAACTTCTTTCACTTTCTCTGTCTCGTCTAAGTTTAGCGTTCTATCGTCGCTGCCTTTGGAAGTGGCGAAGTAAGTTTATCTTTTCCTCAATTTTATTTTTCAGTTCCAATTTTTTTCGAGAGTTGACGTGATGCTGTATTTTGTGGATTTGTGATTGGAGATTTTGTTATTCATGTTTCTATGGTCAGATTTAGCTTGTTTGAACGGACTTTAGCTTTTGGGTACTTTACCAGCTGATTTATCATTTACTATTATTTTTTTATAATTTTTCGATAATATTTTACTTGGCCGCTCTGTGATCAATATCTTTAATATTCAATTAGATTGCTGATAATTTTTTACATTAACTACATTAACTGATATGAAAAAAATTACAAGACAAAGGAACAAATATTTATATCTACCAGCTGTTCATCAACATCTTTCTCTCAAAAGACGCATGAATGATGATAAGGTGAAACTCCCCATATATTATGAGTTATGAGCTACTTTCTAGACATCATGGAAGGAAATTAATTTAGGAAGATGATTTTTTTCATGACTAAAATTTAGAGTAAGTCTGTTTTATATAAAATTATTTCAGAGCCAATTGTATTTATATGTTTTTTAATTATTGAGTTTTTATTAAGCTTTTTCGATATTCAAGAAAGGGGATATGACTTCTTATGACATGATCCAGAATTATTAGAGAGAACTAAGATAATTATTAATGATATGAAGAAGGATAACAAAAACTTATAGATGGAGATTAGTAAATTGAAGAAATCTAATATGTACGTCGAAAGTGCGGTTGATTGCAATCTCTTGGAGAATGTGAACAACTCTGTTACTATGAAGTTGAGTGATGAAATTTGTTCATTGAATAGGAAGTTTAAAGTTGTTATTGTTGTAGTTATATTTACTTAGATTATGATGATTTTAAGATGGCGGATGTAATTTGCTATAAGCAAATAGCCGTTGAATGATGTTTTTTTTTGTTTTTTTAATGTGCCTTCTCAATGTTTTTTTGATTTTTTTGTTGGGTTGTTTGATGAAATTATGTTAATATTGGTTGATGTAATTTAGTTATGACTTAAATTTTTAGAAAATAACAAGTTTCTTCGAAGATTTCTATAGCTGAAATTATTAGTTAAATTTGATCTTTCATATGAATTTTTCTTATACCAGGACATAATGGTCAGATATAACCGCATGAAAGGTAGGCCTACACTTTGGATTCATGGTACAGATCATGCTGCCATAACAACTCAGGTAAGTCCTCTATATATACTGTGACACTAGGCAACTTGAGCACGAACTATTCCTTAAACCTAATTGCATTACAATCTTCAATTGTATTACAATTTTCAATTAAAAAAGAACTCGATACAGAGCCAACATAAATCTTGCAACTGCTGAGAGGGTCAACATTACAATCTTCCTTGTCTCCCAGCAGAGAGGTGTTTTATGCCAAATACCCTATAACTTATGAAATTATTTCAGTACTAAAGGAATCGGAAAGGATCAGGCAAGTTAGACAGTATAGAAGAAACATCTGATAAATTCAGTTTAAAACAAGTTTGTATATAAACCAATCAAAATCTTAGATACTTGCATAACTTGGATTAACATAGCTGAGGATTATGAAAAGAGCAATCAAACAAAATGCAGGGCTTTATTTAGGTCTACATAGGTGATCCTATCTGAAAGTGCGAAGCTGGAAAGCCGTGGAGGTGGCAGTTCCGTTGACAGGATGAAGACCTCGCTCTCTGCAAAACAAAATAAAAGCCAGGGAAGGGGTCCCTGACGTTGTCTCTTCGACGCTCAACTTAACTAGCACAGGCAAGGAGTTAAAATACTCCTTGAGCTCTTCCAAAGCCCGGTCATACTTTGCGTCCCATTGGAATCTCGTAGCTCGGCGCAGTACTTTAAAGAATGGCAGACTTCGATCGAACGTCTTAAAGATGAACCTTGAAAGCGCAGTGATCCGTCTGGTCGGTCGTTGGGCTTCCTTCAAATTGCGAGGCGAGGGCGTGTCTTGCAGGGCCTTCACCTTGCTTAGATTTGCCTCGATCATTCACTCGGTCACGATATTGTTGGTTGCTACTCGGAAAACCTAATGGTTCAATTGTACAAAAATTTTGTACGTGATCTGAACCTTTCCTAGCTACTGTGTGTTCTTTTAAGTTAAACTTGTATCTCCTGCGGAACTTAACACGTTCGATTCCAAGTTTAACTTATATGTTCTTTTAGGTTTAGATTTGGATCTCCTGCGGAAC
>JBBMJZ010261390.1:0-18588 GCA_037833815.1 Zingiber zerumbet
CTGAGACACCCACGCCTTAACTGGTCCAGCATTCACCGTGGATTTACCTCCTCCCGAATAACCCGTGGGCAGAGCTCGGGGGGGCGGCTGGGGTGGCTGTCTCCACCTTTTTGCATCAATGTTACATGTGAGAGAATACAAGAAGTGCTTCAGGAACATAAAGATGGACCAGAATAACGTCCATGATGTATTAATGAGGATTTTAAGTGTTCAATGACTGCCATCTTAAACTATTTTAAATTTTAGGATGAGTTCTTTCAATCTGGGATGACCGATATAGAAAATCTACATAATAATAATAATAATAATAATATTATTATTATTATTATTGATAATTTTATTGTTTTAGTGTTTAAGGTATTTTTTATATGTTAAGTATTTTGATAATTTTATTTTTTTTTTTATGTTTTTTTAGTGGGTTTTGAATTTTTAGGATAGTAAATGTTAATAATTCTTTTGTAAATGGATAAGAATGATAATTTATATATTAGAATTTTTTATTTTATTTTGATGTTAAAGAATATAATCTATATAAACACCTAATAATCCTCCACTCTTAATAACTTTTAAATTTTTAAGATAACTTCTCTTTATTTTAAATGATTTCTCTTTTAACATCACTAAATATTGTTAGTATGAGTTTAGATACTCTGGTCCATAATCTTTGATTTTTTCTTATCCTTCTCATAATTTACACGTTGGATTGTGATTAGAATCCGGCTAAAATTAATTACAATCTCTCTTAGGTTATATTTCCACCTAAATTATAATTTTAGGTTGAGTCGATAGTTAGAGGTCAACCACAGTAAATATACTATATGATATCGAATAGCGGACAGCTCATTCATCATGTCATTCAAAATTATAATCTAGATAAAAAAAGATGAATCTCAAAACATTTAAGCTAATTTTAATTAAATTTTAACTATAATTTAAAGTAAAGGGACGAGGATATGACCTCTTGTTAGCCAGTCCCACTTCCAAGGTATTATCCGCCGTCAAACCTCGCCCCTACCGCTGGGCCCTTGCCGAAGCCAGATTTAATTAAGTGACCGCCGCATGTTCTTGCTGGCCAATTATTGTCGTCCCGGGTATGATATATTCGTAGGAATTTTTTATCTAAATAGGAAATGTAATTAAAGGATACTAGGTTTTTAGGTTGGCCGTCATATACGCTTCTCGATTTATCCTAGTAGTCGGTGGGAAACTTCCGTGAAACCGGACCGGTCATCCCAGAGATAGTCAATGAGACTAACTGGGATTATTAATTTTTTTTTTGCTGGCCAATTGAAGGGGAGCCTTAGCGCAACGATAAAATTATTACTTTGTGATAAAAATTACGGGTTCGAATCTTGAAAATAACCTCTTTGTAAAAAATAAAGTAAAATTATATACAATGATCCTTCTCCAACACACTGCATAGCGGGAGCACTATAATCAGCAGCAATTTGGCCCTCTATTTCAACATTTGACGAGGGCCAAATTTTGATTGAAAGCCATTCAGTGGGTTGATTCCAAATCAATGCCTCTGATCTTTTTGATCATGTAAATAATGAATCTGAGTAAGGTAATAGTGCTCTTTTTGATACCAAATCAACACATCCGTTAACTAGGCTCCCTTAATGAATCCATGTTATGTAGGTAGTATTGCTACTGATTATATATATATATATATATATATAGAGAGAGAGAGAGAGAGAGGGGGGGAGGGAGTATTTCTACTGATTATATATATATATATATATATATTACTTTAAAAAAAAAACCATGTGTGGATTAATTGGAGAAGTGTGCCTTTCCTCGCCCAATTGAGCCATATATATTACTTTTTCAAAAAAAAAAATTAACCATGTGTGGATTAATTGGAGAAGTGTGCCTTTCCTCGCCCAATTGAGGCATAGCAATATTTGACACTATTCTCTGATCATCATTATGTTTTATATTATTCTATTGACATTAGCAGATCATTCAGTTAACTGACACTTCCAGATACTAACACAGTAGTGGAAAGTCCAGAACCGTAGTACGTTATTCACTAGTAAACTGATAATTGTTGGCCAATGTTTCTCAGCTGGTTGCAAGAAAAAATAAAATCAAGAAAATTATAGAAGAATGATGGATGCTAAAAAAAAAAAGGGTTGAAGAGCCATCACAAATCTCATGGATTATGGACACAAGCTTCTGCAAAATTAGCCCTCTTTTAGTTGGTGAATGACTCCACAAGTTGGCCTTGCTGCTAGAAATTATCCTTCCTGAGGAAATGAAAGTAACATTATTCTTAACCTGCCAGCGATTTCAGCGAAGCCTGGCCTCAGCTCAGGGTCAGTGGCCCAGCATTGCTCCATAAGTGATCTCCACTCAGCATCACAAGATTCAGGCACAGGAGGTCGCAGCGTGCCCTCCAGAATCCCACCTGCTCGAAGTTGAAAACAGATGAGCAATTGTCTGAAAACATCCTAGTTATTTTAGACTATATCAGTGCTTCATATAATATTTTTTCATAAAAAAGATCCAAACATATCAGTCGCTAACTGCTAACTGCACTCAAGTTTGCCTTGACAATGTCGATAATGGAGTATTAGTGAATCAAACCACCTATAATGGCTCCATAATGCATGTCTTTAAACGGTTCATCTCCAGTGATGAGCTCCCACATCACAATCCCAAAGGAGAAAACATCTACCTGATGAAAACAAAGAAAGGAAAAAGGTTATATTCATTATACTTCATACGTGGTTAACTCATCTCCAAACGTCTGATAAAATGACAAGTACATATGGACCATAAGATAAAAATGCAAGGATTTTCTAGGAATAACAGAATAGACAAACTTTACTTTCTCAGTGTAGTGGGCATCTTTGCCTCGAAGAAGCTCTGGAGCCATCCAGGGTACAATTCCTTGCATTCCACTGGACACCAGTGCCTTGAATTTTATTTTTGAGAGAAGATAGCCAATCTGCAATAGGTGACCAGGACAGAAAAAGCTCATAGATGCCAGTGCACCCAATCTCAAGAATCTTACTCAAAAATGCAAAGCAGAAAATAAAGCTGTCACAAGAACAAGGGTGCTATGTCATCTGCGTTTCTAATTTTAATAATAACAACACAAAAATGCCGAAGGAAGCACATTAGGGGTTAGGACTAAACAATCCTTTTGACCATTGGAAGACTCCCACATAGGCTCCCCTCCAGCAAGCCGCAAGTGAACTCAATGGCAAACACAAGCACCTAGAAATTATGGGAGCCTGCATGCACCGCTAGTGTTGCTGGAACCTCAACACTTGATTTCATTTCCAGCAAAATGCTAACTTCGTGACACGGAAGAAAAATGGCAAATTACAAAGCACTTCAGATAAACGATGCATGGTCTATTTAAACCAAAGGGAGGAGAGAGAAAGCAAAGAGAAGTAACAGCCCTCCCATGTTTACTCCAGAACTACAATGCTTTAAGTGTGCAAAACTAATATGGTTAAGGTAGTTACTCCCCATCCTAGAAACTGATATAAAAAAATTAGATACAAGATATATTAAATATTTTGCCATGACTAATGAAAAACACAACAAATACGAGCGAATCAAAATTCTGCGTGAATTATAAGTATACGTGAATCAATATCGCTACATTAAGAATTTGACATGAAAGAAAACCAACCATATGCAGTAAGTGCCTTCTAACTCCCGAGAGCCTTAATGTGCACTATCAATTGATCATAGGATAAGAACTCTCGAATGCTTAATTGCTCTAGTGTTCGGCACCCCCATACTTATACTAGCTAAATCCTTTTTTATTTCATTATTATAAAAAATAGGTTAATTGACACTTTCAAACAAAAGTTCTTATGATGATAAAAAATAATTATCCAATTGATAAAATACTTAATTATCTCATTAGACAGATATTTGACAGGTCAAAAAGGCAATTTGAGATATCTATAGATTTTTCTCAACAATGTCCCACCTTGACCAAATTATCAAATAACAAGTTTATATCAAACTTAATATTTAATTTAAACAAATCTAAAAACAAGAGACGTAGCAATATTTCATTTCTTAGAGATTACTTAGTTTGTCTAGAAGGGCTTATATTGACATCGTTTTAGGATGAGAAATTGCTCTAGCATCCCTTCACCTGTTGTACAGGGAATAAATAAAATTGAGAGGGAATAAATAAAAATATTCCATATTCTTCCTTGGTAAGAAGTCTAATATATCCCCAGACTTATATAAGATCAAATATAATATTCATTATGGATGCTAGAGAGATATCAAGGTGATCAAGGCATTACTCATTCAAAAACTGGAAAAAAAAACATTTACATTACCTACAGGGCATGAAAAGTTATGTGTGAACTGTGAACTACATTAAGGGTAAACAAATTATTAAGATAAATAAAACAATTGGAGAACTCAAGATATCTTAAAAGCAGTGAGCCTTAATCTACAAAGCCTGTGTAAGTAGCCTTATAACATGTTATGTATTCAGCTTCAGATGTGGACATAGCTATTAGCTTTTGCATTTTTACTCTTTCACAAGATGGCAGCACCACCTGCTAATAGAAAAATGTATTTCGTAGTGCAACATAATCTGCATCTGAACATTCAACCATTCCGAGATAGTCTAAATGCCTGAATCTTAATAGCTAACCTTTCAATTGTGCCATCAGTGAGTGGATTCAAAATCAATAGGTGATCCTAGAACACTCTCATATTGGTATTATGTTGGCTAATTCCATTTCAAAGGCATTAGTTAGAAGACACCTATCTCATATGGTTGATTTTATTTCAAGTCAATAGGTAGAAAGGTTAAAATTGTAAGGTCAGAGTGTGGCAGAGAGTATTATGGGAGGTAACTTCAGGAACAAGGTAGTATGCATCAACGTTAGATGCCTTGAGAGCCATGGCAAAATAGTGTCACCAAAAATGTGAAATTGCACCTTGATGGACATGGTGAGGACTATAACTAGTAGGCTCTTCTAGACCCACTCCCAAAGGGGAAAGTTTCTAGTTGTTCTTTAAGGGTTTCAGCTACAGTTTCCCCCAACAAAAACCTCTTTGGAGTTGTAAAAGCACTTGCAAAAATAAATGCATTCTTTTTAACACAAACCATACAATCTTACCTTGCATATTGGACGTTCAATATCCCCCAAATTAACAAGCAAATTTTCACTTTTCAAGTCGAAATGTATGACATTTTTACTGTGAAGGTATTCCATGCCAAATGCCACATCCATAGCAATAAGCAGACACCTGCGCCTATCAAACATCCTGCTCAAAGATAGTAAAGTCAAATTCTATCCTAATAATATGAAAACCTTAAATTATGCAATTGTTACTTGCACAAGGTAATAGGAGAAACAAAAGGTACTTCTCATTTTTCAGCAAAGCACACCGAAGTGAACCATTAACCACGAACTCTGATACTGTTGCAATGGATCCACCAGGGCCATCCAACACAATTCCATAGAATGCCACAACATTTGGGTGATGCAAGTTAACAAGTTTACAAGCTTCGTTCCAAAAGTTAGTTTTCTGAGGGTATGAATAAACACATATAAACATGGAAATTTAAGAAACAAAATATAGCAAGCAATTTGTGAATGACTGCACATACTGCATGCTCCTGCTCTGATGGCTTCCCAGCAAAAACCCTATCACTGATCCTTTGAATCACAACATCTGAACCTCTCCACTTGCCATGATACACAGTCCCAAAAGTTCCAGACTCAAGCTCTTTCAACTCTTCCAGTTCACTGTTCTTGATTATCTGAATCAAACACTACAAGCTTAAATACTCACCAAAGTAAAACCAACACTATCCACTTGAAAACACAAATTTAAAAAAGAATTAGATAAACCAAAAAATGCTGATTTCCATCATCAAACCTGAAGGTGTCCAAGGCCGTTTCTATTGTGGAAAGTGTACTTTATCTTCTCTGATTGTTTGGCCTTGACCATCTGCATTACAATGATTGTTGGTTCCTAATAAGAATGGCAGTGTTAATGTTGTGAATATGTAAATCACCTCAATTTGGTCATGCTTGTCTTTGTTATTCTCAGTTGTTCCACATTCTTTATCAAAACAAGGAGTTCTCTGTTTTGCTTCAAGAGAGATTAAAGCAGGTACTTGCATGTCACATGGCTGCAGTTCCAGCGCTGCTGATGCACTCCCTTCAGAAGTTTGAATTTCTTGCTTGTTATGAACAACTGTTAAATTTTTGACAAGAGAGAAAGATGTTAACAATGCATTGAGTTGAGATATAATAATTGGATGTTTTCTACAGCCAAAGAGAGGGATCAACCTTTAAATGAAGCAAGATCTGTGGTTGAATCAATGTTAGGAGAGATAGGTAAGTTGCACAAGATATCTTCAGCAGGAACAGCAACCGTAGAGCTCAAAGGACAAACTTTATTGTGCATGTCCACAGCTATTGAGTCTTCGCTGGAAATATCGCCAGATACCGGAGGCAGAACTGATGTAATTCCTATATCTTTTTGCACTTCTTTGTTGCTGACAAGTGAGTCAAAGTCAACAACTTGCTGCAATTGGTTGGTGTTACTTGGATGGCAATAAGTGTAATGTTGATCACCGTCCCTTTGAAGGATAGCTGGGACACTAAATATGTTCTTGGAGACTAAACTAGGAATTTCATCACTCAAATTGACAATGGGATTCTTGTTGATGTCATTGTCACTGAAACTATGATCCACATACATGCACATCCCTCTTGGTCCATCTTTGGCTGCAGGATAGTATAGATACTGCCCGTGGATCCTTGACACAATTGGAATCTGACTAGTGTTAGGAGGTTCGACATTATGAAGGTAAGTAACATCCACAGGTGCAGATGTCTGTTGATTAATCAACACATTATCATTTGCTTCTGGAGCAACTGCAGTATTACTAACAGGATTAATAACAGACAGTTTATCCCCCTGATCCTGTATTCCAGTGTTAAGAGTGTTCACAATAATCAGTGGTTGCTGTTCAGGCTTTAAGTACTTGGATGTGCCAACATCGGGGATTCCATTTGGTCTCAGCAGGTTACAAGAATCTGAAATTCCAGGTTTACAATTGCCATGTGAGAATGTGGGTGCAGTTCTATGACTTGGTTGTCTATTTGTTTCATAATCTGAAGTTCCAACTAGATTATTATTATCAACAAAAGCATTATCAAAAATGAGTGATTGATTACTGAAGTTTTGACTAACAGGATACTTAAGAAACACATTAAGCTCTGGCAATAGCATTCGCTGTTGCAAAGAATCCCCTACTGTAGAATTTGGTAGAACCAGGGATGCTCCACAAGGTTCAAGCATAGTTGGTTGGATGAGTTTCTCTGGGTTGATGTCCAAGCATAGTGGCCCATCAGCCTTTGTTTGCAGAGAGTTTGATTCACAAGATTTGTGCAAATTAATTTCAATTATGTATGATGATTGTGAGTTGTTTTCCATGCCCACAGAAACTGGTGGTATCAAATCCCTATCAGGATCCACATTGGATACACTTATAATTGTCTTCTCGCTCTCCGGTGATGTCTCAGTTACAGTCATACTAATTTCAGAGGTGTTTGATGGAGCTGCAGCTACTAAATTATCAGTTTGTGTCCCTGTTTCAGTGTCTGGTGTTCCAATATCTGTTAGCTGAGGAGTTTGCATGCTTGTCAAATCCTCCGAATGCTGACTTTTCAAGATTGCATTGGCTTCGGGAGCAATGTCATTAAGCTTATTGCCTTGCTTCTTTACCAGAATCTCTGAATGAGCATGATGTAAAGATCTCTGACACAAAGTACAATCATCCAATCTCATTGTTGAATCATTCAGGGAAAGCAAGCTTGCAGAAGGCAATGGAGGAAGTAGGAACACGGGTTGATGCTTTATATCACCAGAAAACTTCACAGCCGTGACAAGATTAGGATTTTCCAAATGCAGGGCATCATTGGGGGTCACTGGCGCATATGTTTGTGCTGGAAGACTAGAATGGTTGACCGGAGGAGGGAAGCCCATTGCTAGAGAACTCCTCATTAAGGCATGTTGTGCATTGATATATGTTTCTGGTACATAACCTTCTAAAGAAGGGAATCCAAATTGGCCTGCACTCAATTTGTTCTTCTCATTTGAAATTGTACGAGGCCGTTCTGGTTGATTTGAAGTCAACAACTCTAGTTCGTTAGCAGAATCAATTGCTGGCTGCATATTTTTGTTATGCTGCTCGTTCGAAGCCCAGTTGAATGAATCATGTGACGAAGTAGAGGTGGGGCATGCATGAGAAGGCACCACACCGTCATGCACCACAGTCTTTACGCCCATACCTTCAGTGGTCACTACCACGGTGGCGGCCATTCCATCCGACTTCCGTGACGAAGAGAAGTTCGTCGCCTTCTTTCTCTTCATGCTCGAATTTAATCCATTAACTGCCTCGATGTACCTCATGCCAATTTGGTCAGGATCAAAAGAAGGATTAAAGGAATCTGCCCCAATGGCGCCAACTTCACACGGGGAAAAGAGGAAGAGCCGAAGCTTGGCGTTGAGTCTATCGGCGGTGAGCTTGTCGTACTCCTCCATCATGCTCTCGAGGTCTTCGGATGTGGAAACTGTGACGAGGGAATCAAGATCCTCGTCAGGGAGTTGGTACCGCAGCAACACCGGCCGGCCATAGGTCTCGGTCACCTTCCGGAGCACCTCGGCGATGGAAGAATCACGGCGGAGGGTAATGATGCGCGTCTCCCCGCCGGCGTAGCGAAGCGAGCCGTCGATGGCCCGCGGAATGATCTTGCCGCCGTAGCTGCAGAGGAGCTTGACCTTCCGGTCGTACGCGGCGGCGAAGGTTGATGATGCCAACTGGTCGGCAATGGGATCGGAGACCATTTCTGGCGATCCCAAGGCTAGGGTTTGAAGGCCGATCAAAAGAACGGAAACCAGAAATAACAGAATCGATACGATGAATAATGCTAAATAATACAACGTAACAGAAGAATAACACACATATTAATGTATTCTAGAAACTTGTTTATTACTTAATGCCGCTTTGAGATACGAACTGGGAGAGATTTTCAGGGTTTATTTATTATTTTTAAATTTTATATGCAAATGGTGTTTACATTTTTTTTTTGTGGGCCCCTGTTTCATGCGTTGCATGGGATTTGCATGCATGTGTGGCGTTGCACAAGCCACATGCACAGTGGGCCATGCGCGTCAGCACTTCTTCCAATTTTGTATGCACCAACATGGGTTACTTCGATCGATGCGGGCACTGCGTTTTGCTCCTCTTGCACGCAAATTGTACCTTTGTCCGTGCTCATTTTGTCTCCGACTAATTAACTCCGCAACATACCCACAATTCATCCTAAGACTAACTTTCTGATGACAACTACTTCCAAAAGAATAATCACAAAAACGCCTACAAAGTGGTTTTAAATAATTTAAGTTGACATGGTTGAAGATGTAATCCCAAAATCTATATGACAATAAGGTTTTTGCATTATATGGAGGAGGTATCATCTATACGCCGTTACAGGCCAGCACTCGCAATCAATCACAGGGCGAGAGGCAGAACAGTCCAAAGTATTGAGTTGGCAAGGTACCCCATCCTTGTCCTCTTTACTCCCATCACCATTTTTATTTTTACGATGCGTCTAAAAGAGAGAGGATTAAAAATAGGAAAGCGCCAAAATCTCTGAGTTCTTCCAGTCCACCCCCAAAACTGTGTGATTGCCATGGACGCCCGCATTTTGTGTCAAAACCATGTCCACCTAAAACAAGACTAGATGGATTGGTCACTGTTTTCATGGCAGTAAAGGGCAGAAAAAAGATTAATTAAGGGAACGAGATGAGAGCGTCCATAGCAATCACATGCATGGGCATCGATGAAAGCAAGCATCGCACTGCTAGTGTCGGGAGTACTGATCATGTCAGGAACTATCGTTGGGCATGCAAAGGCACAGGCGAAGCTATTAAGCGTTAACACGCATCGCACACCGAAATTGACTCTTGAGAGCTTGACACAATGTGATGGTGAATTCTTTCTTTTACTTGTTCCTCAGCCACCAAGAACAAAAATAAATAGAGATAATTGAGTGTGCTTTTTTCTTCCTGCTCTTCTCATTTGTCACGGTGCAATTAAATACTGAACTGAACTGCATTGTCTTTCTGACTCTAAGCAAGAGTCGTTTTACCTTCCGACTAGGGGATTTTGAGGGAGAAAAAACTTATTCTTGTCTGCAAAAATGCCAGAGAAAATAAAACAGCTAGCGAGGCTAAAGAGCATCAAGGTCACTCTCAGACATGTACAGACAGATAGAACCTAAGTCAGAAATTAAAGCGGCAGCTACGGATAGGGTTGAGATCGCTAACACGCCATCTCGATGGCCGGGCGCGGCGGCGAGGATGGAGGTAGGCGGGAGGAGAAGCTCGGGTGTCCGAATGGCCGGTCGCCAGATCCGGCGAGGACAGCGTCTTCTTCGTCGGGGCCCTCGTCGAAGTTGAGGGAGTAGCTGAGCGGGTCGTAGCGGAAGTCGCAGGAGCGGCGGCGGCGGCTGGCCTGGTGGCGCCTCCCGATTGTGGCCACAAGGCCGGGACACTGCCCCACGACCTCCATCAGATCCTGCGCCTTGGACCGGATCCACGCCGCGGAGGATCGGACCAGCGATGCCGGCTGATCCTCGTCGGCGCTAGCACTGGCGCTGACGATGGCGCCGCGGAAGCAGCAGGAGAAGGAGATCGAGGAGCGGAGGCGCTGCTTGATCGAGGGAGGGGAAGAGGGAGGCGAGGGATCGGCGGAGAATCCCATTGCAGAGGAAGAGGGCGATGGAGAGGAGATTGGAACTGAGAATTGGGGAGAGGGGAGTAGAGTTACTCGTATTTAGCGGGGGTGATTGGACGGATAAGGACAAAATCGCATGGATGATGGAAAGGAAACGCAGGGGAGACGGAAAAGGGTAATTTGGGAATTCGGGAAATAAACAGAGACCGTGAAGTCTCGTGACGAAGGCTGACGAGCCGAAGACAGGAAAGTAGATAAGATTCGATCTAGCATGGTCCAACGAACCCACAACAGTTGGTATTATTTTTTTAAAAAAAACGAAATTTATTACACAATCAAACCCTTAAGGGTGTAGGTTCAAATTTCGATAAAGACGAGATAAAATATTTCTTTTATGTACAAGTCATTATTCCAAAGACTAATAGTCGTCCGTAATTTACCTCCTTCGTATTATTCCTGGGATAAATTGGCGGGACGCTAGAAGTGAACGTATTCACCTTTTACTATCATAATCTAACGAGAACTTCTTCAACCTTTCGCGTTAAAATATTTATTATTGATTTGAGGATGTATTGATAAAGGCATTGAGTGTCGAATTATTTTATATTTTTTACCACCGTATCAGAATTTACAGGGCATGGTTGACAAGAGTCATGTGTTCCTATAAAATAATAAAAGTGTCTAGCATTGTGAATCATTTAACAAGAGAGATAATATTGCAGCGGAGGTTCAATAGATTTAGGACAGTGTTATTTGGTCAGAATCTGACCAGTCAGAATATACTTGATAAATTATCATCAAAGATATTTTAGTAATATCATAAATATATATTAATTACATGTCTGCTTTATAATTTAATTATGGTTGGCTAAATTCTAGCTAAAGAGATTTACCGATAGACTTATTATAATGGGTCATGTCAAGCGTATATCTTTTTTTTAAAAAATCTCTCCTACTTAATTAATTTGACGGTTGATAATAATATAACTCCATAATTTACTCCTTTTTATATAATCTGGTTCATATAATCTGGGAAGAAAAGTATAACAACCTTTTCTAAAACATCCTTAGACAAATTGATTATACGACATTTCTGAGACATGCACAAGATGAATTACTATCACATATTTGTTGGTCTTCGATGACCTCTTCTTTAAAATGAGGCAGTAGTGGACTCGCTCGAAGATGAATTGATCATTTCGTTCACTTAAGCCTACTTTATCCAAATTTGTTATCCGATCCGACATTAATACTCCCATAGAACATGCACATGTGAAAGAATTAAATATATTCTAAACTAGAACGCACATGCATGAATTAATTCATTCGGCTGGAACATCCGTGATACTTAGAAGTCAATTCATGGTCCATGGCATTCTTTAATTTTCTTTTAATAATTTATTTTCTTTATTGAACTGCACTTCGTTATGCATGATCACTTCTCAAAAGATTCCTCAGAATTTGCAAGGAGGAATATTGCAGTTCAAGAAAGCAGTACTGGAAGACTACAAAGAAGGCCATCATGAATTCGTTACGAAGAGCTGTAGAGGAAGAGTGGCAGTGATTTAAGGATAGAGGAAATGGGAGCCAAGGGGGCCGGAGTATTTATAGAGGAAAGGAGAGAAGAACAACACGACGTCTGCTGAGGACTGAAACAATCCCGATAAGGGTATGCGTCTCAAGTTCTGAATACTGCTACCCCTTTTCCTTCTTTTCAAATTATTCCACGGCCTACCGCAAAAAGCTGACAACGTCCTCTACAGAAAATCCCAACTGGATTAAATTAAATGGAAAGGCGTGAATGAATTAATTAGCGGTTAATGAGGGAGGGAGTGGTCACCTTGTCGGGTCGACGTCCCTGAGGCGCGCCCGTTGAGGTCGCCGTTTCCTGCTCCACGCGGTCGACCACCGCGTCGTTGTCTCCATGCCCAATGGCATGCGATGTCCTTTCTTTAATGCTCAATGAATTCGAGAAGCCACCACTGGACACGGATTATTGATTTACAGGTAGAATTTTTTTAAAAAAAAATCTGGAAATGCTTGCCGTTGTTGCTCTTGCGCCGGCAAGCCCTGAGGACGCGCGTCTTCTTTCTTCCTTCCTCCTTGTTTCTTTGTGGTCTTCCCAGATTACTTTGCTTTTTTATGTAGCATTTTGAATCCCGAGCCTGACCGACCAATTCACAAGTCTGGTAGCATCCTCATATATGCTCGTAGAGTGATGCATGCTACATTGATGTTCTTCCTCAATGTGATCCCATATAGCAAGGGATGCTTAGAGAACCTGCTGTGGTAAACTCTAACCTTGGACACAGAACATCAAGTAAGCATGGTAGCTTAATGGGGAACAAAGAATTGAACATCAACTTCTATGTATTTACAATTTATACGGGCAGGGACGGATCCAGAATTAGAATTAGGGAGGAATTGAACTTATTGTTTGTTGGATTTAGGGTAAAGGATAGAAACGCTAGATAAAATAAAAGTATGGGTTCCTATTATGAACTGCAAAACAACTATGGTGATTTATTTTTCCTACTATTGGCATTTAGCTGAAGATGGGAAATAAATTAGACTAAAAGATCAAAAGATAAACCAAATTGAACAGTTTGAACTACGGTTGATTTGCTTGAATTGGTCGAGAGGGAAAAAAAATAACAAAACAACCATAAGGATGAAAGGAAATTAAAGCTCACTTAACGAGTTATGCTCATTAACTATGATAATCGAGTTAATAATTAGCCGAGCTTGAATTGTTTATGAGCTTAGTAATTCTAAAACGAGCTAAGATCGATCCTTGTGATAAAAGTTCGATCCAAGCACAATCTGAGCTTAAGCTTGAATATAATTTAAACAAGCTGAACTCGAGTTTAACAGTATTCAACTCGGTTCGACTCTTTTAGATCCCTAATTAGAAGGAGGAAAAGTCGGCGTTAAGTCCGTGTTTGAAGGCAAGGCGGTATGAGAAGGCTGCTGTGTACATGGAAAAATCAAAAAGAAAAGACCAGAGAGAATATATATTTTTTTAAAAAATTTCTTAGCTCAGTTTAAATTAATTGGATCAATGTAATCTAATTATATTTAGTTCAGTAATAATTTGACTATCAAATACAAATTAATTTCAGTTTCGACCCGCATAGTCTCTATCTTAAAGTATATTTGATGGGTTCCCGGGACCATCCCAGCTACGACGTATTTGTAAGAATTTTTCCTCTAAATAGGAGGCGTAATCAAAGAATTCTGGACTTCTGAACTGGCCACCGCGTGCGTCCCAGAAACTGATTTACACCTATGTATCTGTATGAACCGTCCTTCATATGGATTTTATTTTAGCATATTTGAATTTAGCACCTTCATTTATTGTTTGATTATTCTATTTATTTATTTTGTTTTTAAAAAATAATATTTAATAAAACTTATATAGGTATTTTACAAAAACACCAGAGTTGAATGGATCTGAACAAAATTAAAAAAAAAATCCCGAAAATACAAGAGTTGGTGCAACATGCAAAATTGTAAATGTTACTTAAGGATCCATCGTCGTTGTGTTTGGACTCGGTGTTGTGGGCCTTTCGGTGAGAAATCGATAAACTCGCGTTCAATTTTCATGATAGAAATTTAATATTTAACAAAACTTAAAACATTTGGGGTGGACTGTAATGTATAGCCCTAACTTGTCTCCGTCTTTGGATACAGAGAGTATCAGGGCCTCCACATACATACGTTAAGATAGTTAATAATCCTAGTGAGAGGGTGGTCAACAATCAAAGAGGGTCAACTGAGTCGCTTTGACTTGAAATGCCCAAAGTGAGAAGAATCATCAATTGACTCACCAGCCTCGGATCTTATCCGACTCAGCTCTCCTCTCTCGATTGCGGTTCACTTGACATTTAGGTCAGATCTCCTAAGCCACTTCTATTCAACTCAGTACCCCAGTTGGTGCACATGACTCCAAAGACTCAGTTCCTTGATGCACGGCTTTACTCACCTCTAGTCGGTTCACCCGACTCCAGAGTCTTAGCTTTCCGATTCAGTGCTCTACTCATCTCTAGTCGGGGCACCCGACTCCAAGGGCTTAGCTCTCCGATCCAATGCTCTGCTCACCTCGAGTTGGTCCACCCAACTCCAAGGGCTCAACTCTTCGATCCAATGCTCTGCTCACCTTTAGTTGGTCCGTCCGACTCCAAGCTCTCAGCTCCTCGATCTAGTGCTATACTCACCTCTAGTCGGTCTGTCAAACTCCAAGAGCTCATCTCCCTGATCCAATGCTCTGCTCACCTCTAGTCTCTTCACTCAACTCTAGGGGTTCAGCTCTCCAATCTAGTGCTCTGCTCAACTCTAGTCAATCCATCCAACTCAGGAGCTCAACTTCCTGATCCAGTGCACGTCTCACCTCAAGTTGGTCCACCTGACTTTAGGGACTCAACTCTCCCAACAACTTACAACTACCTGCTCAAGCTTTCATTACTTAATGGAACGTACTCTTAAGTCCAATGGACACTTCTCTCATGGACTAACGTTATAAACACAATGATTTGTGCCAAAGCATATGGAGCGGGATGATTATATAAAATACAGAGTATAGAGTATGGGCGATCACCTATAGTAAAAATCATTGATGTGGTTTTTTTTTTTACAATGACATGACGTCTAATTAATAACAAAAGAATATCATTTTAAGGATGTTATAAAAGGAGCCCACGTTTATAGGGCAAGGTATGTGCACGTATGCGAAAACTACTATAAACTAACTTAAACATCGAAATATCTGAACAAGAACACCTCATAGCTGTCTTCCTTTTTAACTCTCCTTCTCTCATAATTTGTAAGCGCATTTGGTGATCCAGCTCCTCCTCTTGAGCATAGATCTCCTGGACTACTTTTTTGTGGTCCAGGAGATACACCACTTATATTTGCGGTCGGATCGTGACCGCGATCTGACCGCAAATGATTGTGATCTCTTCCTGGATTCACCGTCCCCACTAGGTTATAGTTTTTGTTCAGAACGGGCTGTCAGAGGTCGCTCGGAGGCCTCCGGTGGTGGATAAGTGGCCAGGTTACTGGGCGCCAAGCGAGGGTATCCTCCGGACGGCCTTCGGCCGTCCGCTCCGAATAAAAATTATAACTTGATGGGGACGGTGAACCCAAGAAGGGATCCAACCATTTGCGGCTGGATCGTGACCATTATCCGATCATAAATACGAGTGACACATCCCCTAAACTATAAAAAGTGGTCCAAGAAAACCTGCCTCATTACCCTCTAAATAACTGAAGGTATGTGGATTTTTTTTTCTCAGACATGGAAGCTACCCTTCTCCACTTAAGTGTGTCCTCTCTCTCTCGCACCTCTGCGAGTCTCATATCTCGGCTTGACTTGATCATCAGAGGGGGTCACATCAGCTGCAACACCAGCCTCCGCTAATGTGCTTTGCACCGGATCTTAGCTAGCTAGGAGACGGCTGCAGCTTCGACTCCAGAGGCATTGGGAGAGGAGAAGCCCGAGCAAATGACGAAGGACGCCATCAATTTTTTTTAAAAAAATAAAAAATACTTTCACATATATACGCTCAAGAATAAGAAAATAATTCCCGCAATTTTTAGACTCCGGACAAAAACCAAATTGGCATTTCAAATGACTGAATTAATTCTTGGATGTTAATTCCCAACTATTTCGATCGATAGCAAATCCATCTGCTTTTGGAATTGAATTTGTTTGAACTACGTACAGCACGTACCTGCAACCGCATGAGCAGATCGGCGCTGTGTTTCTTCTCAAACCGGCTCTTGCGGAAAGCTTCTCGCGCCCTCTCCACCTCCTCGATTTCCTCGGGCGTGCCGAGGCTGGGGTCGAACTCCCACACCTGTCTGCCGACGTGATTGTTGGTCGTGCGCAACCAGGGGCTGCCGCCCTCCGCCACCTTGAGCTTCCACATGTCGGGTGGAAGACGGAGTACGTTCAACGAAGGGTATCGGAGTGGAAGAAGGTGGGTGTAGAAGCTCTGAAGCTGCCGTGCGCTTCGCTCTTGGCTGGGATGGCGAGCATGTGAAGCTCAAGGACTCTTAATAACTACTGTTAAGTTTCGCATTATTTACAGATACGAATTGTTGAAAAATTGGAGAGGTATAATGACATTTGCCAAAGTAACTAAACTTCCACCCTGCACGCCAAGTGCTAAAATTGGGCACGTGTTACTTGACGTTAAAATAATATTTTAAAAATAAATAAATAAAATGAGAAAAAAAAAGGAAAAATTAAAATAGTGCTGCCAAAAGTGTTTTATCTGAAAAATAGTTAAATTTAATTACTATAAATTTATTTTTAATTAAATTAATGAAATAAATTATAAGTGATAAAAATAATCGTAATAAAAGAGACCCAATTATTATTTTCTCTAATCTTCTCTCTCACTATATCTTTTACTGTTTTTCAGTAAGTATTATATATTATGTAAGCATTACCATCACGCTTGAATTTTTAATTATAAAACATCTACTAATATTATTTTTTTTTTGTCTAGATCGTGTATCATGAGCATTTTTTTAATTTATCCTAACTATCAGTAAAAAAAATTTTATAAAAAAGGTAAGAAATAAAATTTCAAACGCATAAATTAATAAACAAAATTAATAATATTAAAGTAACTCTATATATCATAATCACTAAAAAAATTTTATCTCGTGTTTAGACTAAGTTTATCAAATAGGCCGTAAGGCCGATCAACCTGACTGCTCCGGTTCTACCTGCTGACGTCAACGATCTCTCCCTCTCACTCATCTTGCCTCTACGTCTTGTGTTTTGTGTTGAACGGCAATGAAGGTCGATCCATCTCAGACTGCCAATGGTGAGATCCACAATCCAAACACTCAAAAAAATAAAAAAAATTTCCTTTCCCTTAGGGATTAGCTGCTCCTCCTTTCCCTTTCTCCATGCTTAATTCCTTGATTGTTTTAACACGCATCGCTTTGATGTCCATCTCTCTCCCTCTCTCTAGATGCCACAAAAACTGTTGGATTCTTTTTTTCTTATTTATCTCTAGATTAAGTAGGTCATTTAAGACAAACAAAGTGAATCAAATCAATTAGGCACAATCAATCTTGTCAAGTAGATTAAAAATTTACACGGAACTAAATGGTCAAAGTCGATCAAGTTAAGTAGAGCATTATTATAAGCTGAAGAAATTTTTTAATGTAGACATTTATCACTATGAAAGCTATTCTTTGCATGTTACCTATATATTCCTATCAATCATTTATTTTCTAACCCAATTAACAAATATCTATCAGCAATTTATCTTGAATTGATCAAAAGGTATACTATATTTTGGTAATAATTAAAGTGCGTACTAATTTATCTAGTCTTTTCATTTTACCCCTTATGCCAATAACATGCAACCTCAATATCTCTCTTCCTCCTCTCTCCACTCATGGAAAATAAAGGGGCATTTAGTTCTCTCCTAGGAATCAGAATGGAAATGAGTATCATACTATTATGGAATGGGAATGAGTATGAGCTTGGGTATCATTCTTAAAAAATGATGTTTGGTTAGTTAAATATTTTCAATCGGAATAAACCTAAATTTCCTTTTTTACCCTTACAGGAAAATAAGAGAAAAAATTAGATGGAGAGAAAGTTGAATGTGAGAGAAACATATGATGAGAGAGAAAATGTGATGAGAGAGAGTGTGATGGGAAAAAATGAAGAGAGAGAGTATGATGAGAGAAAATGAGGAGAGAGAAAGTGTGATGGAAAAAAATGAAGAGAGAGAAAGTATGATGAGAGAAAATGAAAGAGTGAGGAGAGGGAAAGTATGATGAGAGAGAAAGTGGGTTGA
>JBBMJZ010261808.1:0-18586 GCA_037833815.1 Zingiber zerumbet
TCGTCCACCTCAAGGACACGTCGTGGAGTAGGAGCAAGCAATCTCCGAACCACGTTACATCGAACGTGTTAGCGTTTATATTCTTGATTGTTTTTCATTACTTTAGTTTTGTATTTCCGCTACGCACTAAGCTTTTGTAGAGAAGAATTAAATTGGGGGTGACCTAGCTATCCAACCCCCCTTCAAGCCGACCACCGATCCTCCTACAAGTAACTCAAGACCATCACACTATAAAGTGGTAAAGAGAGTGATGTGGCATTTACAAAGAACTAAATGACATATGCTCAAGCATCGGAGATCTGATCATTTGGAGGTGATTGGATATTTAAACTTCGATTTTATTGGATGTTTGGATAGTAATAGATATACTTTGGGCTGTATTTTCATACTTGCTGGAGGAATTATATCTTGTAAGAGCGTCAAGTAGACGCTAGCAGCCACTTCTATTATGGAGACAGAGTTGGTAGCATGTTATAAAGCATCCAATCATGGGATTTGGCTGTGGAATTTCATCACAGTATTACAGATCGTTGATAGCATTGACAGGACACTGAGGATCTACTGTGATAATAAAGTCGCAGAACTTTATGAAAAGGACAATTGTAGTCCGTCAAAGTCCAAGCACATCGATATCAAGTTTCTAGCGGTTAAAGAAATAGTTCAGAGTAGTCAAATTATGATAGAGCACATCAACATAGATTCTATGTTGGCCGATTTACGCACCTAAGGCTTGGTGCTTAATGTGTTTTGTGTGCATGTTGCAGATATGAAAGTCCTTCTTATGGAAGAAGAAATCATCTAGTAGGAGTCTGTATTTATTGTTTTATGTTGATTAATAAAAATAAGCATTTAGTTTGATTATTGTACATACTTAAAGTTTAAAATATTAATGAGAATTTATATGTTTATTTGACACTCTGATTATGATATCATTATTTACTATTGTTGTTTAGCATTTGGTGTTTGTAAATATGATATAGATTCTTTTAGAATCATAAAGTTGATCATGATTTGTTGTTGCATTTTAGTATAAAGTATTTTGTAAATATGATCTGACCTCTTTTAAGGTCATCTTAAGATCAATTGAAAATTGACATGTACTGATCGCATTTCATATAATTTTCACTCTACACATTCACATCTTGATCTATGTCATTAATGACATTGATATTGTGATTACTGTTGGGACTTGTTACGATCATATACAGTAGTTATGATCTCTTTAGTCCTCTATACCAATGAAGTTAATGGACCATATTGTTTACAGGTATATTTTATACCCATAAAGTTTGATATCAACAAAAGTTTTATTTGTATTTCATATACAACTTACAAATAGTCCAAGTGGGAGATTGTTAGTTATTATCTCTAATTGGTGGTCTTAATTGTATGTTGTGCATATGAGTACAAACTAAATTCATTAAAGTGACCTAACTTAGGCTTATTAAGTTTCAGTTATTGAATGTAGACCTTGTATGTGTAGAACCTACATTCCCGTATCTATTATTATCTATGGGCTGATAATAGATGCCCACTATATATAGAGTTGATCCCTAAAGATTTAGGGTTTTAATCTTGACAGAACTTTTGGTTTCCCATTGACCTAAAGCTTTTTTGGTGTTGTCACCCGTAAGCCCCTTAGAAGACCTTAATTTTTTTTTTCTGTTGTATCTTCTATCACAGAGATTATTTTTAGACAACGCTAAAGACAATGATGACTCTTCAATCAGGTTCCTTGTCATATTTGTCTATGTATTTATTTTCTTATGTTATCTTCTCGATAAAACGAAGATCCATACTTGTATGTTTTTATTTTCCTATTCGAATACTTATTTCAGTATTTAAAATTTATGTGACTTAGGTTTTTACAAGAACTCTAAACTAAGACCATCAATTGTTATACGTGCTCATTGCAAAACTAGAAAGCCATTGCATTGTCCACAAAATTCTAGTTAGCCTTATAAGTTAGATATCTTGGATAACATTAGATGGTCAAAATGGAGAAGTGTTTTTTAAGTTTGTGTTGATTGTGTCTCCCTTAGGAGGCTATACTTTGTAGACCATGTAAAAAGTTAATATAATCGATATAGAATGTCCTTGCTACTAAGTATAGAATTGAGGAGAGCCTCCGAGCATAAATTCAAAAAAGAAAAAAAAAAAAGGAAAAAAAGGCAAATATTTATTGGATAAAAGGTCGAGACTATCTTGAAGCTCAACAAGCAGCCGACATGTATGGCTGGAGATTTTGCTGATCTATTAAGAGACAAACTGTTCGATGAGACAACACAAAATGGATGGCTCATACGTTGAGTGTTTTTTTTAAAGGCAAAAATAAAAAGGACACCCAGATCTCACAAATAGTCCAAAGCCGTTTTATAATAATAATAATAATAACTCTTCAATTATTTCATTAAAAAAAAATCCTTTGAACTAGTAGCAATTATCAATAGCTATTATAACGTATACAAATTATCTAATAACTACTATATCGTGTTTATGATGAATTTTAAATTTATGATGATGCGGTGGTAAAAATGAGTTAGTTCAATTCAGGTAAGAAGCGGGGTTAGTTATCAAAGTAAAATTAAAGTTAAAATGGTCAATGTAGGGAGTCAACGGGCTTACCCATAATGGTCGAGAGAAGGTCGACTACAATTATTGATCGGGGATGTAGGGAGTTAACGGGCTCACCCATAATGGTCGAGAAAAGGTCTACTACAATTATTGATCGGGGAGGCAATGCCCGATCGGTAGATGGCTTCTTCGAGCAGAACACTATGGCAGATCGTCAGACGCTTAGTACGGATCGAGGAGTATGAGCCGAGGCCGACCGAGTGGAGGGGTCCCTAGCCGAGGGGCTACCCTGCTCGGCCAAGTAAAGGGATCATTGACGTATCTCTTAATATCCTTCTAGGAGATAGTGTCGTTGACACAATGTATGGTCAACAGGCGGATCGTATGATGGAAGTTTTCACTGTCCACTGGCGGAGCCAGAAATCATAGCCCACCTGGGCTAAAATTGTCATCCGGGCTAAAAGTCCTTTTTATCCCTTTGAAAATCCAAAATACAAAGGGTGAAAAAGTAAAATCAACCTAATCACCAACTGGACCCCCCGGGCTATAGCCCGGGTAAGCCAATACTTGGCTCCGCCATTGTCATCGTCTCATTAGAGATTTGCATGTCTTGTTAAGGTATAGTGTCAGAAATACTTTTCTGACATGCCTTTTCATGAGATGGTTGGGAAAGCGTGTTCGCGCCTTGGGAAGCATGCACGTTGCCCGCCAGGGCATTATATAAAGGGGGTTCATGCATCGGCGGAAGTATGCGTTATTCACTATTCATGCATGTGCTTGCCGTTGCTTTGTTTTCTTCCATCTTTCCGGTGACTGATTTGAACGTCGGAGGGTAACGTCGGGATCCCTTCCCTGGCTCAGCACTGACGTTTCTTGTGTTGCAGAGCGGAACAAATTTTACACGCGGTCAACTCAGAAGTCATATCCCCAGTAAACCATCTCCATAATTGTCGGACAGGATCATATGATTTACATCATATAAAAGCTACTCAGTAGCCATTACAATGTGTAAAAGCTACAACATGTTTATAGTGAGTTTAGAATCTAGGGTCTTTGAATAGTATTATATTAATATAATATTTAATAACTTGGTTAAAATTATTTAAATTTATTAAAATTATTTTAAAATAATGGTAGAAGTTATTAAATAGTAACTATTTTATATTTTCTACCCATTGTAGCAGCTATCCTAAATACTACTGTTGTGTCAATATATATTTTTAGAATAAAATCATGGATGAATATCCATTTAGTTTTTTTTTTTAAAAAAAATACTAGTTTGATGTTGCTCTTAATACCAAATGTCTTTTGATTTTTGTCCATTTTTTTATCCTAAAAACGATATTATCCTGGATAAATTATTGAGGCTTCAGCCATTCCAAATGCAAGGGCTTGGCGTAATGATAAACAGATGGATGATTTTCCCAAATAACAAGAGTTCGATTTATACACCGAACAAATAAACGTCTACGAGCCACTCGTAATATTAGACCGTCTCCCGGTCTATCAATGGAATTTTTTCTTCAGAATATCGTCATGCCTGATGAAATTGCAGCCAATTTAATGCTCTTATCGGACTTTATTATGAACTTTTATGGAGTTTAAACTGACCACAATCATCGTTTCATGTCTCCACTAATATCTCGTATCAAGTGGCTCCGAGGGAAGGGGAGAATCTTCCTCGATGCAAGATTATGCGGCCACGTTTTTTTTTTTTACTTTTTGGGTTCGTGGGGGGAGAGCCCCTCGCTGAGTTGGTTATTAGCGGAGCACAGCTGTACATCTCGTGCGAAGCGAAGGCCACATCGAAACGTACAAAGCCTCCCCATTCTTCCACCAGCCTTTCTGCCTTCACGGGGTCCCACTATCTCATCCCGTGTGAACAAAGGTACCCTTTGGGTCCCACACGAACAGTGTGCAAACAAAGGACAGAATAAAATACGCAGCAAGCCGATTGCCGTTCACCCGTCCCCAGGGGCCCGCCACGCCACGCCAGCCAGCCAGCAACTTAACCCGAGGCTCGAAATAATTTGGCACGTTGAACTCCTTCTGTCAGTTATCGGATTCTGGATGAGAAAGGGAGATCCGAATCCGAAACCGAGTTGGCTTCTCCTCGTGTCGCTGTCGTCGATCTGCCTGCACAACCGACACGGGTCAAACGCGCGCCTGTAATGAGTCCGATCCGAATCCGATATTTCTCTCGTTTAGCAGGGGCAAACCCGTCAATTCACAGCACCTCGCTGTCAGCGCACTCCACATTTCGCTGTCCATTTGATCTCTCGCATTTATAACCATTTATTAGGGGAAAATTCATTCCACCCCATCATTTAGCTTATTTATGAAAACATCTTTCTAAATTTTAAAATATCGGATTTCCCTATGAGATACCAAGTTTATATCCCTTAATCCCTAACCCATTTTTTTTTTCACATTTTATGGGACAATTCTTGCCTACCCTATCTTAGAAAAATTGGGCTCTACTTGTATAGACAGTACATTACTTAAATTGGGTGGACCATACTGACTCTAACTCTACCTGTATAGATAGTGTGTTAATGTGACTCAAATTGAGTAGACCCGATTGATTCACTTGAATCAAGTTAGGGCACTACCTATATTCATAGATAGAATCAAATTTTTTTATAAACGGAACAAAAATAGTTTAGAGATGTAAGTAAAAAAAAATAAAAATAAGAGATATATAATAATATATTTTACCATGCAATTTGAAGGCACTTTGACATAATGACAGACTGTGGAGGGTTAAAACGAAATATTGCCATATTTTTCAAAGAAAAGAAATACCCCAAAAGGCAACCATAAACTCTTTCTCGAGTTCCTCGTTCGATATTTGCTTCGATATCACTGGCTTTTGGTCGAACACGCTGATCTCCTCGGCCGCTGATCGCCGCCGTTCTTCTCCTCAGCTTCATCCGGGTGGGTTTTCACCCTGCTCCTGCTTCCTCCTCTGGCGCCCCTTGGTAGGTCGGGGGATGAGGTGATTGATAGAAGGGTGGCGCGGTTGGACCCGGGGAGTGTGCTCGATGGGTAGGTTAGGGTTCCGGGTGGCGTTGGGGTGTGCGACTGTGTCGTGCGCCATCGCTGCGGCGCTAGTTGGTCGGAGGCTGAGGAGCAGGAGGCAGTGGAGCCGAGCGGTGGAGCTGGTGAGGGAGTTCGAGGAGGCGTGCGCCACCCCTGTCGGGAGGCTGCGTCAGGTGGTCGATGCCATGGCGGTGGAGATGCACGCAGGGCTCGCGTCGGATGGGGGTAGCAAGCTCAAGATGTTGCTGACCTTCATCGATAAACTTCCCGATGGGTGAATGATCTCTCTCCTTTGTTTCGTTTTCCATTTGTCTATTAGAGTTTTGCAGTTTTCTCCTTACAAAAGATCGAAGTTCTCACCTTTTTTTTGTTGGATTTCCTGTTTGATGAATCTTGGCTTGGGCTTTAATTGCAGTTATGCAATCGCTTGTGCGCATTGTTGAACTGGCAAAGTGTTCTTTTTTTCCCTGCTCGTTGCGCCTGTATAATTGATTTTCATTTCTTGCTCGTTGCGCCTGTTGTGTGTTTACAAGAGCTTTGGCTCACTATTCCTGGCTCTCTAGTCAATTTAACCGAGCCACTTTCACAGATAAACTGATTCTAGATGCGGAGTTTTTTGAATTGTCCGTCTGTTTTTTGTTCTGGCTTCTTATCATTTTAGTTTGTAGGTAGCTTGTTAAGTTTCCATTTATTGCTTTTTGGGTGCACATACATAAGATGTTCTCTCATAATTAAAGACTAGAGACAACTTAAAAAAATTATTGTTGTTTTCTTAGACTAGATTACTTTGTTCTACATGCATTTTATAATTATAATCTCGTTTTAAACACATCAAACAAATGCAGTGTTATAATAAGTTGTCCAGGCGGCATTTTATGCAGCTGCCTATGTGTATATGATTGAGGACCATCATGCAACCTATGTTGTTTACTTCATCGGTTAGGATTACACTGCTTATGCAACCTGCATTTGTGAAGAGGCTGAGAAACATAAAATGCTGTTCATTTCAACCAGTTTGGATTGAACGAGCCAAATAAAAGCTTCAATTATTACTTGCGCTGAAAATGTTGTTCATTTCAACCAGTTTGGATTGAACCAATCAAATAAAAGCTTCAATTATTACTTGCACTGTATCCCTGTCAAATAATAAATCTTTTACATGCCTCCTAGTCAGGATTAGTTGTGATTATGACACACTTTTATAAACAGAATTTATTTCATAGAGTTATTCTTGGGGAGAAAGGTGAAAGATTCGGTCATCTTTTCTTTGATGTACGTATATGTCTGCATGTCTGCATGTATATACACGCATTGACAGCTGTACCCCTGTCAAATCATAATGCCTTTTTTTGTTGCCTCCTATTGAGGTTTTGCTCTTGTAGTTTAATACGACATACTTTCTAGACCGAGTTGATTTCATAGAGTTATTTGTGGGGAGAAAAGTGAAATATTGTTGATCTGTCAATGTCAAATCTAATTGATGTTCTAAATGCTGAAGTGTTCAGTCATCTTTTCTATGATGTATGTATATGTGTGCACGTGTGTGCATGTATATGCGCATATTGATGCCACTAAATGCTAATGGTCACCATAACTTTCATAAGCCAGCAATATCTATGTATGTTGATTTCTTCTGTGCCATCGCATCTCTGTTTGAGTTGTTTTGTTTTGATGATTGTGTACTTTCCTTCCAGGAGTGAAGAAGGTACATACTATGCTCTTGATCTAGGAGCTACTAATTTTAGAACCCTACGGGTTCATCTTGGTGGTAAACCATCCATGATATTGAATAACAAAGTTCAGTGTCAACCAATTCCCAAGGAATTAATGACTGGCACAATTGAGGTGTGCAGCACTATCCTGTTTGGCCTGGTTTACTAGTCCTTTTTTTGCTCTTTAGCTATTTTTTTCTGTCACTTGATCTTATTATGTGTGCAGGAACTGTTCAATTTTGTTGCTTTGACATTAAAGGAATTTGTCCAAGGAGAAGAAAATGGTGTTGATCAAATTTCAGATAATACAAAAGATCTTGGGTTTACATTTTCTTTCCCTGTGAAACAATTGTCTGTTTCTTCTGGTCTTCTTATTAAGTGGACTAAAGGGTTCTCCGTCAAAGACGATGTAAGTGTTTCTGAACTTATTAATGTCTCATTGTTGTCACCAAATTCTTGTGATTAGGCTATTTATTTGTTTTAAAGTATACTTCTTTGTGTGTTAAAGTAAATCTAAAGATGAACAAGTGTCTCGTTAGATAATGATATTAGATGCTCAACACCATGTGGAAATTGCTATAAGATAGTGTTTCTCCTTGGAGTTAAGGTACATGCATCCATGAATAATAACAGAGAAGCAGAATAATGTTTGGTTTGAGGTTTTAAAGAGGCAAGTTCTAAAAATTCAAATATTGTTAACTTTCGACTTAAATTCACAGTAAGCCTTGCTATTTTCCAAAGGGCGAGTTGGTGCAATAGTAAGGTTGACCATTGCAACTTAGAAGACCAAGGTTCAAGTCAAGCAAACAACTTTTCTATTCAAGGGTAAGCCTACACACATTGACTACTCCTATACCCAATCTTGGCAGAACCAGATTCTCTGCTTTGTCCTCATCACTTTCTAGATTTTATCATGCATCTGTGATAATTAAGAAACCCCCCAAATTTTCAGTTGCTGTGATCATTTGTCCAAGTGTATTAAGATTGTATTGTTTGCTTGTATATTATGGTTATTCAGTCTGTTTTTGATTTCATTGTGCATCTGAAGTAGCTTCCTGCTCTCTATTTCCTTCAATGCATGATTTCATGTTTCTGTTTTTGTAATGCAGGGAAAAACTACTCTTTTATCAAATGTAAAGTGTTATTGCTAATTAGATGTGATAGTTACACTTAGTGAGTATAGGTGCTTAAGGAATGTTACATCATTGTCCATATCTGGTATGATAACAAATTTTAAATGGACTGAGAAGTTTGGACATTTTTATTATGGTTGCCCTTTGTGGATACATTTCATGTCTTGTTAACCTAAGATTGCCAGTGTCTTGATTGGTAGAATGCAGTCAAAAATTTTGTGATTTGGCTGAACTAAGATTAACTCTGGGTTTAGGTTGGAAGAGATGTTGCCCAATGTTTAAATGAAGCCATGTTAAAAGTTGGGCTGAACATGCACGTTGCAGCATTGGTATATTCTTAACCTTCTTGTTCCCAGCTTGAATATTTACTGGATTGTACGTACAATTGTAGCCAATATATTACAATTCATAAAACCCATTTTTGTAAATATTTCAAAGACTAGATAAACTGGAGTTGCTTTTGATAGTAGATATATGATATATGCATATTCATTTCAATGCATTCTTTGAGTTAATAAATAAAAGAATGTGTGCATATAATCTCCTGATGTTGTATTTTCCTTGCACCAAAATTCTCAGAAGAGTTTACATGTATGTTCCTTCATGTAGAATAAACATTGTCCTTACAATGGACATATCTTATTAAGAGTGTTCAAATATTCATTGTGTATGTAACTTGCTGCAACATTTGTTTTTATATGCTGTGAGGTTGTAAGTTACCATTTTATGTTGGCAGGGTAACTGATTTTCGAAAATCCCCGCACTCAGCACATGGGTTGGTTAAGTGGAAGCGAAACCATGTCACTCCCTCTCCAATTGCATCATCATATTAGTGGGATGAAATGAAGAGAGATAAATCATTTGCCCTTTCTAATCAATAAATCACACCATATATTCAATTCTTATGACTTACACAGAGTCTGTTAGTCTCCCTAGCTAGCTTTATGTTGTAGCATGAAAACTATTTGATCTTTTTTTTTTTCCTCTATCTTCAAACAGTCTTTTCGGTTTGCCTATGGACAGCAGAATGTAATTTATTAGGACAGGCAAGATGACTATTTATACATTTTGTAAATTGAAATGTCTATTTTGCGTACAAGTTCGGATGTAGATAATTATTATGTTCTAAATTGAGATGGAGTGTCCTGGAGTCATTAGAATTGTAGTTAATGTTATGTAAGTTCTGAATTTGAATTTCAGGATAAAATTGAATCATCTGATATTCAATTTTTGCTGTTAAGAGCGATTCTTAACTTATAATTTTTATCCAATTTTATATGTGACATGGAATTTATGCTGTTACCTTGAATTTGATATCCACAATTTTAAGTCCACAAATATATCTCCAATATATACATGTATGTATGTATCAATGATACAGACTTCACTTGTAATATTGATGAGCAGCATAGCTATGGAAATAATTTTAGTTTCATCAAATTCACAAAAGAAATAAACACTTTTTTTGTTTATGGAAGCTCATAAAATTACGTTTGTTATATGTTTTTTTAACTTGCTGTGTTAGTTATTTTGTTATCAACATAACTAAGGAGTCATATCTTATTGGTTTGTCTTGTTCATTTCCTTTATCTTTACAGTGGAGCGGTCAGGCTCTTCTATTCATGCAATTTGAAACAATTGTACTTCGGTCTAAGCAGGTGAATGATACTGTTGGCACACTAGCTCTCTGCCATTATGGTGATGAGGACACTGTCGCTGCAGTGATAATTGGAACAGGAACCAATGCTTGCTATCTTGAAAGGACTGATGCAATCATTAAGTGTCAAGGCCTTCTAACAAACTCTGGTGTCATGGTATCTTTCATTGGTTTATTCAAATCATGACATTTTGAGCTTATTTTCTGATGCTGCATGCCACAATGTCAAATCTGATTATAAATCTTTATTTCAAAAATATTGCATTGACTAGGTTGTCAACATGGAATGGGGAAATTTTTGGTCATCACATCTACCAAAAACTTCCTATGACATCTCTCTTGATAATGAGAGCTCTAATCCCAATGACCAGGCAAGCTTTTGTGCTTTATCATGTATTTACACTTTGAACTTGACTGAGAAGCGTTTGATATTGTTTTTGTGATATAGGGTTTTGAGAAAATGATCTCGGGGATGTACTTGGGCGAAATTGTTAGAAGAGTGCTTCACAGGATTGCAGAGGAGTCCGAAATTTTTTCAGATGCTGCACAAAGTTTATCAGCGCCGTTTGTCTTAAGGTATGAGATTGCTGAAACTGTTGGGGATTGCCCCTTCAACTTTTGTGTACTGAATTCTATCTGACAAGCATTTTAGTGGCGTTAGCAAAAAACTAAGTATCGATTCTTTGATTGTTGTTTTTATCTATCATTATCCATCGTGGCAGTTGTTTGACATCTCTTTAATGGATCTTTAGTTACTTTCTTTTATGTTTCCTTGATGTTTACCCTGTGCAGTGTGGATTTGTTCCGGTGCATTATTTCTTCGGATATAATGTGAATTGCTCTTAGTTATCAGTTTCTTAGCCAGAAAAGTTAGATTATACTCTCGGATTATGTGTTTTGACCCTTGGATATGGATTGCGTAATGGGATGGTTTACGGGCTGATCGGCGGAATCATTCTTTGTTTTCTTGTTTTTACAGCCTTTACGACATATGGTTGTAAGGAGAATTTTGGCTTTCTCACGGTCCATAACATTCTAACACCTGAATTCTTAAACCATTCGTCAAAGTTTATCTAGTGATAGGGGGATCTTTCTGGTATGATTTTATTTTTTAAAACTTTTTTTTGTTATTTTCTCAATTAATTGGACTTTGTAGGCCTGTTGTTGACATGACATAGGTACTATTAAGAAAAATAAGGTCGAGTGAGTGGCTTCATCTGTGAGAGTAATAATGAGAAGCTCCAAATTAAGCTTACCTACCTTATGTTGGGCTTCGAGGGGTTATTGTTACATGGGGAGGAAGGAGATTTTGAATCTCAATGGTGACGCTCGGGGTGGTGGAGTTGACTGCCCGCATTACTAGGAAACGTAAATGATCGTGCCTAGGAGGGGAAAGTCGGGGAACATTAAGAGGAAGAGGACTAGCAATTAGAGTGATAAAAGCTGGATTCTATTATGAGTTATTAGTTAAAGTTACATCATTGGAGTTATTATTTTTGGGGAATGACTAATAGTATGATTTTTATGATAGGGTTGGATTAATAAAAAATTTTGTGGGTAGATGAATTTGAGAATTTGAAGACATTTATGGTAGAACATTTCATCTACATTTCATGGCAGATGAATTGCCCTCTTAATATTTTAGAAAAAAATGCTCATGTAAAGTGTCCTTTTGACATTTTAGAAAAATGAGCTCTTTGATGATTTAGAAAAAAAACGCTTTCATTAATTTTTTGCCATACACTTCTTGCTTGAATCCTTTATCAGTGACTTAAAAATCTTGCTTGTTTCTTATGATTACGTACTGGATTTTGCATATTAGTTTTGTATACCAATAATTATCCTCTGATACACTTACTCCTTTCAGGACGCCTCTAGTGGCCGCGATGCATGAGGATGATTCACCCGACTTGAGAGAAGTTGGAAGGATTCTGGAAGAACATCTGAAGGTAGACTAGACACCATCGCACTTAATTTTTTTTCCCCCGAGTAGGATAAACCATCATACTCGATAGTTCCCTTTCAAACCCATATAAGCCATTTATTATTCACATCTTTATCCATTCTCCTGATGCGGCTTTCACCAGATGTATGGAGTTTCCAAGAATGCAAAACGGCTTATAGTTCATGTGTGCGATATCGTCACAAGACGAGCCGCCCGCTTAGCTGCAGCTGGCATAGTAGGCATATTGAAGAAGCTAGGACGCGATGGCAGCGGTGGGGTTGCGAGCGGAAGAACCAAGGGCAAGCCAAGGAGAACAGTGGTGGCAGTCGAAGGTGGACTCTACACCAAGTACTCCATATTCAGGGAGTACTTGAATGAAGCCGTGGGGGAGATTCTAGGGGAGGAGGTAGCCAGGTATGTGCTGCTGAGGTATGTGGATGGATCAGGAATTGGAGCTGCGCTCCTTGCTGCAACATATTTATCAGCAAATAGATAAAAAAAAAGGAAAAAAAAAAAAGAAGATTTTCTATAGAAATGTATCTTCTGTGTAAATTGTAAAGAAAATAGTTGATAATGTATATAAAATTATGTTGTGCAGTTTGCTACCCCATCTGAGTCTTCTAGTCTGTGATTTTATTTGAGTAAAAAAAAAAAATCTTAAGAAGATTCTTAATTTTCACAAGTGCATGGACGTGGACATTTTAGCCATTTAATGGCAAGGAGTAGATGAATGATCCGTTGCCGCATGTCAAATAGAGAGCAACTCATTCTGTTATTTATCAAGATATTAGCCATTATGAAAATTTAATATTGGATTATGATTAGAACACACTAAAAAAAAGTGTTACAATAAAGATGTTAAGTTGGATATTGATGGTAAATTGAATATTCTAATGTATAGACGTTAAGTTGGATATTCTAATATATAGGACGGATAGAATAAAATAAAAATATTAAAAAGAAAGTTTAGGTTGAATATTAAAGAAAATTTTAAGAAAAGTATTTAAGAGGATAAGATATATACGTAGATGATTAATATATTCTTATGACAATGATAAATCATAAAAATAAAGAATCAAGGTCCAAGGATCCAAACTTAAACTTCATTAATACTTTATTGTTGTAATGGTATGGAAATCTAATATTGCAAAAATATATCAATGTAATTAATTTAACTAAATCTCTCAGTGATTTGTTTATTAAAACTGAATATTAATTTTGATCATTATTTATTTCTTCTATCTTTATTTTCCTTTTATATTTTCATTATATTTTATTGTATTAAACATGCTAATATTCTCTTGGCATACTAAAACATTAGACAAATACACATAAGAATCAATAAAATCAAAACATAATTGAGTTTAAAAACATTTCACCAAAATCATTAATGGCAAGATATTTTCTCAAATAATTTAATGCAATAATAACATTTGTGAAATTTAAATTTAGAATAAGATGAAACAATTATAAGATCATGGCAAAGTTTATAGTATCACAATGTCCAAGCTGAAAACACTGCTTTAAAACCTTTCTTCATTCACATTTATTAGATATTGATTACCATAAAATATTTTTTTTCTACTTTATTCTCATGTATTGCAAAATCACCACATAATTTTTTTATTCTCCCCAGGAAGTAAACCCAAACTATTCAAATTGAATTACAAAATGTATAAAACTACAAACAGTAGCTCAAGAGCAAGAATTACATAATTAGTTCTTTTCAGTTGATTGCATAATTATTTATAGTAATGAGATTCCCAAATCATCCTTCTTCAAAATGATATTACAGTTACCAAAACAAGCTCAATTGGTTAAAGAGAAGAATGATATTACAGCAACCAAAACAAGCTCAATTGGTTAGAGAGAAGAATGATATTACAGTAGCCAAAACAAGCTCAATAGGTTAAAGAGAAATGATAAGTGTTGGAAGGATTTTAGTTTTAGTATCCCAAATCACTTTTTCAAAAGCTTCAACACATCACCCACCAGGTGCAATGAACCTGTGACAAGAACCTGCAAAAGTGAAGGGGAAAAAAAAAAGAATTTGAGAAATGTTTTCTGTCAGAACTAACAAAATCATGTTTTCAAATTCAAATAAGTTAAGCAAATCTATTCCAGCATTCACCATATTCTTTTCATAAATCTCTTAGATTGTTTACATCTGTTAGGAGATATTCTTAGGAATGAAAATAGTCCATTTTACTCCATTCTATGAATCTTTTTATGGAATACATATTCTTGTTCCATTCTCTGTTATTTCAGTTAACCAAACTTTAAAAACTATGTGCTGGACTTACCTGAAGCGAAAGCGTGGGGTTTTCCTTCACGTAGTCTCTCAAACATTTTATAGCCAATGGCAAGGATGGTATTACAGCGCTGCAAGAAAGATCCTGTAAAACATCACCACACTTTTCCATGGCCTCTAGAGTATGAAACTCATGAACTAGTGATTTATCGAGTTGCTGCTTGCTGGATCCATTTCCGTTGACAAAATCTGACAAGATTTAGAAAAGCAATACAAGATAAAGACACGTTGATTAACAATGGAAGATGGAATCTGAGAATATGTGCTTGCTTATTATTATTTGTACAAGATACGATCATGCAACATAAAATTTGACCAAAAACGAAATGAAAAGACCACCTAACTATGTTTATTGTGGTCTTGTTCCACTTTATGAGTAATTTGATTGGATAACCAAAAAGATGAAACTGTGATGAAGGTTTAACATCTTAGACTGGTAGTGTTCGGGCCAGCATGCAGTGTGTACTATTATACAGTATCACCCTAGGTATAAATCTGCAACCTAGATGGTCAGATTAGGATGTCTAAACATTACATGTTGCTTCAGAGTGAGAATATTAATTAAATCCAGATTAAGTAAAATATGAATGAAATAACACAACGGTCGCCTCGATATCTCAACTATCTTGTGAGGTCGGAGGTATGTGATGTTTTCAGGCAAAGACCAACATGAGAGCCACACAATTCCAAATGGTCCGTGTTTGTACTGCTTGAATTGCCATTCCCTAGGATTACTGTAAACAATTCCGGACTTCCCTGCCAGTAGCCCTTTAGGCATAAAAATATGTTATAATGTACGACAATAAAAACTGAAGATAAACTAGACGCTAAAAATGCAAGGGAGATGTGAAATTATTGTCCAAAACTTAGAAGACTGACGCACAGTTTATACTGGATTAGTATCAGTACCATACCACAATCTCAAATTAGAAGAATATGGAAGAAACAAGAGAATTGTGGTCTCATTTAATCCACACTCTATTCAACTTAAGTTTATAAACAGCCACTAATTTTGGAGGTAAGATCTATAAATAGGGATGTTAGTGACTGAGTAGACAGTTGTGTACTAATCCATACTAGTTTTGGCACTATAAGATGCATGATGTATAGATGACTGGTGTCGGGATCATACCAAGATTGCAAATCTTTGTTAAATCTAATCAATTTACGATTGTTTTTTCGATTATATCTGATATCTGAAAATGTAATGGTGATGACACAGTTTGATTGACATATGGCTAAATTTTCACACAATAAATATAACAAAAATAAAGAAAAGGTCGACTTTCACCTTTTTCATGGATCAGTTTCTCCCATGTTCTCTGAAGGATGAACTGCCATGATAAATTTGCAGGGAAATCAGGTACCACAATGGATGACCCAGAATCAACTCTATGATACACTGACATGCTAGGTACAAATATGACTTTCGAGAAATGAACACCTGAGACAATATGTTAAAAGAGAATCAGGAATGAGCAGAAAATCCTCAAGTGGTACTCTTCCAAATAAATATGTGATTACAAACATTAAAGAATCAAATAGAAAGAACACTATGGATGGTACGATTATATACACATCATTTTATAATTCAAAGATGAACCATGATCTACCAAAGCCAATTAGGTCAAGTCCAAATTAATGTAAGCACACATATTCACAAACACTTGGGTAATGTTTCCTGTAATATTCTACCTCAGATTAGAAAACTAACCTATTAACTTTGCTAAGTATTGAATGAACAAACCAAAATGCTTGAGCTCAAGCTAATATTGGCAACTCATTAGATAACAAGCAACCTTATTAGTCCATGACTCTTGATGTGGGACTAAACAAATATCATAATCTTCCCCTACTTAATTTCCACAAGAACTTAATTCAAACTCAGTAAGTATATAAGAGGTCCAATGGGACACCAGTCTCCACATGGGACTGACACCGATATCATAGTTCCAACATGAGTCTTCAAAATACAAAAGGCAATAAATATATTATTGCTATTCAATTAGCATCCATGATAATGTTATGTGAATACCACCAACCATGAAAAATATGAAAAAAAAAGTCTTATGAGTGGAAATTAATATCCTGCCAAAGATTATAACTAATGAGTGTCTAGGACAGGAACATCGTCAGCTCAGATAACAAGAAGACAAATTTGATAAAAAGAAAATTTATCCTTTTTTCTTGCATTGCACGGTTGATACCATTTGAAGCACAAATGTTGATAAGCGGAGGAAGAAGAAGCTGAGGATCTCTCTTTTCCATGCAGTTAAACAAAAGAACCTACAAAAACCGAACCAAATGCACCAAAATGCAAAACTTTCAACATATCCATCTCAATAGAAATAAGAGGATAACTATCATATGTATAATCAATGACATTCACCTTCATTGTTGATCTCGTAAATTCATTAGAATGCTTGTTATTATGGAAACTGCTAATCACATGATCATTCATAACTTTAGTCAATGAACGCTCGGATTCCTTGATAGTATTTGAGAACCACCTTGCACAAACTTCCATGCTTTCTGGACTATGTGCACCATCCAAATAAAAGATAAGATCACCAGAATTTTGATTTTTCTCAATAAAAGTTTGAGCTCGTCCACCAAGACTAGCAGTGGAAAGACCTCTGAGAAATGCTTCTGGCAGTTCTTCTATTGGGTAACCCTAGTGAAAAATTTGATAAACCATCAAACAGATTTCTATATCTTATCTGCCAAATCACAATAATATCTGAAACATAATTGATTCTCAAGGTGTAGAATTTGATCTTGGCAATATACTTTAAGAAATCAACATGAACCATGTCAATGACCACAGCAAAGACCATTCCTCAGGAATTTTTTTTTTCTCCTGATGAGAAAAATATATCACATCAGAGCATTCATCTGCTGAATCCTTTCTGATGTGTTGGCAACAAAACTCAGATATGTAATGGATATCAAATTTTACTACTCATAATTCACTAATTGAGCTCACCTGAGGAACAAGTTCTCCATGCCCGGTTCTCTGAAGCCAATTTGTGCATAGTGCTACAGCAAGACCAGCATTTATGAATTGGTGATCTCCAGCTAATCCAAGTGTTAATCCTCTCATCATTTTTGGATCAAGGGGTGGAACAATTGTTAGAGGAATCTGTACCGATGAGGAGCGCTAGATCAGTCTTTTCTCCATGGAAAATGTATAGACACAAATGGAAACAAGACTGCACACTGCTCTCTGATGCAATAAGATGTAAAGATTTACTACAATCATGTGACTTTAATCTGATAGCATTTGCTTCAGCCTAGAATTTTTACACTTTTCAATTGAGTATGATTTTCCAAATGAATTATGTCAGAAAATTACCATCAACTCACTTGCCCTTTCCTCAAGTGCTAACTTTGCATCCGGATGTTGAAGTACTGTGAATGCAGGAACATTGGGCTTCATGTGGAAGATAATGTTTTAGCGAACTCTTGAAAAGATAAAATGTAATAGAATTATAAGTGCACAACTGGTGAATATTATAATCTATTTGAAAATACTATCCTTTGACCAATTTCATATACTAAATAGAGGAACTGTTACCTTGAATATCCCAGATTTTGAAGTAGCAATTTTCCCAATTGTATCACCTACATAGGAGTAATGGAGAAGATTATTAGGGTTAGATTCCCATGATGGCCCCTTGGCCCCCTTATATCTATTTTCATTATTCATCAATGTAAAATTGCACTTTAGACCTTTGATATTTGATATTTACAATGAGGTAATATTTACAATTAGATCCTTGATAACAGGAAAAGAAAAACTTCCAACAAAACAACGAAAAACATAAGAAACTCAACAATGGTTTATATTGATTGTAGCATTGGCGACACAAAAATATAGAAGATTCATGTCATGATAAATGAGTTCATCAGTAGGTGAACAAATTGTCCAAAACAATTTTGGTGACTAACATACATCTGTTGAATTTGCTTCAGTAATCACTTGGTTGCTTTTCAGTACCCATTGAATTAGTTTTAGTCATAGATACTGATATGGGTTATGATAGATCGGCTTGGCAAATGAAGTAGAAGTCATGGTTGAGAAAGGTAGGAGGGGTATATAGCTGGGTGAATGTATGATTAATAGGATAATGAACGACTAAATAAAAGGCTTTTTACATGCGCTCGGTCAGGCGAAGCCTGACCGAGCGTAAAGATACTTAGTCTTATACA
>JBBMJZ010261911.1:0-18584 GCA_037833815.1 Zingiber zerumbet
GCTTATGTGAGAAAAAGAGTGTCAATGATGTGGATATGGTTTAGGGGCACAAGAGTAATTAAGAGGGGAATGAGGAGGTGAGGAGACACTGTGCGAAGAGGGACTTTTCTCTTCGTTTTGCTCCGCCGCCAGGGGATAGAGTCTTCTTGCTCCCTCTCACGCTCCGGGCCGCCGCCGACGCCGACACCGGCCGCTTCCCTCCTTTTCTTCCTTCAGCTGCCACCTCTTCTTCTTCTTCTTCTCTCTCTCTCTCCACAGCCAACATCGCCTCCGGTCTTCTCGGCGCAAATGCCGTTGAGCAGCCACACTGCCCGTCGCAAACTAGTCGTCGCCTCCTTCCTTCACGCACGTCAGCCGGTCGTGGCTCCCCCCTGCTCCCTCAACCTCTCCCTTTACACGTTGCCGCCAGCATCTTGCACTAGAACGCCACTGTTTCTTCGGTGAACGTGTCGCCTCCGATGAACTTCGCCAAGATGGTGGCGTGGGCGCCACGTACGATGAGCTCCCCTTGAATCAAGTAAAGTCTGCCGGGTAGACCGCCCTCGGGCAGCGGAGCATGTACAGCATCGCGACCAGGGCAAGGAGGGTGGATCCGGCGGTTGTAGAATGGGAACTGAATTGCGGCGAGGCGAAGCCAGCGAGGCTCATGGTGGAGAGGTGAGGGAAAAGTAGCGCGAGGAGTGGAGGGATACAGAGAAAGAGGGCGTTGCCTTCGAGCCACTGTTGTGTTACGACCTTCGTGCCAATTTAGCTTGTGTGCTATGTTCTAACCTTTGTACTAATCTGACTCACGTGTTGTGATTTGGCATACGTACTGGCATTATATCTCGGTCTGTGTGCCGCTAAGTACTTCTTAACCCGTGTGCCGTTATTACCTCCCGGTCTGCTGCTATTATCTCTCGATTTGCAGCTCGTCTTCTGGCTCCGTGTCGTGTCATGCTCCGCTTCGTCAGATCCAGCCCTATATCTGACTCAGAGTATCTATGCTTCCGGGTCACGACAACTCGAGCAGCATCCTATCCGAGGGCGCCCCCTGAGCCAGGGTACGTTTTTCGTTCATATTCTATACTTATTTAATTATTCTATATCTTAGTCTGTTACTTATATGTTCGTTGGATCTGCCTCGAGTTTCGGGATACCAGTGACCGGGGGCGAGACTCGGTTGCTAACTACAGGTAACGTTGACAAAAAATTTTTTGACAACTTAGTCAATATAGAAATCATCTTAGCATACTCTCTACTGAAACGTTACAATTCAATTAATATTTTATCTACCTCATTTGACGATTTCTCTGACTTAATTTGCAGGTAGGATCAGTCAACATGGTATTTCTATTAACTTGGAGCATTGTGATTTTTACCCGATCATGATCCTTATCTATTCAAACAAATTGATTAATATATTAAGAACTAACATCACCAGAAAAAAAAAAAAAAAAGTATGAAACATAAATTACAGTAACAAATAACGGAGACTTATACGATTACAAAGTTCTGTTCCACGCACTTAGAGAATTGTTTTTTTTTTCTACAACAGGACGGACACATATTCCTAGGGAAAATTGCTTTCCCCTCTTTTTAATACCTTTACAATTGATTATAAATCGTAATCTAAAAATAGTTTGCAAAAGATTTTTGACATTAGCATAATCAATAATTTTTTTTTCAGCCTCTACAAAACAGCAAGAGAGAAAGCAAACGAGGCATGTCGTGTTAAAAGCCGTGTTGTGTTGCTGTGACTCATGATTAAGTGATTAACCGACACACTGCTCTCATTTGTCATTCTCTTGCCTCTTCACGGGATTACCTCTCTCTTTCTCCGGTTTAAGAAGTCTCATTCGAGTCGAACCCAAACGAACCGGATTTGGAGTTCCGTAACCATATCTAAAATGGGGATGAGTTGATGAGTCTTGTTTTATTATAGATTTAGGTTTGGAGATTATTCAAATATTTATAATTATCATAATTAATTAGGATAAATATGAGTATGTTATTTCTATCTTTGAATAATAATAATAATATTTTATATTTATTAGATAATGAATTATTAAGTTATTATATATAGTTTAATTAATATTAGCATATATCATTGGGTTTTGGTATTAATATATTTATGAAAGTAGTTGATTTTTTTTATACAAAATCAAGGATTGGGTGAGGATAAAAACAAAAATATAATTAAGGGATGGAAATGAAAATAAGGATGGAATGACAATTCCGCTTCCTCCGATCCCATATTCCCATTGCCATCCTATATCTGTACTGCGGCTAATCTTGTTGTATGTCTTGCTCTCTTCATGACACAGCAAGTTCTATTTCAATTTTCTTTCCGTAAAAAAATCAATCTGTTGGGAGCAAATAAAAATAAAAAAAATTATTATTTCCTCCTGTGCAAATAGATTGTCCAAGCTTATAGCATCGCCCAGGGTGAAAAAAGAATTTAGCGTCGAACGTAGTTGGAGCAGATTTCGAAAAGGTTAAAAATAGCCACTTGTTGATAGCGACCGGACGTAGACCGTGTTGTGTGGGCCTACATAAGCGTGCGAGTGTCGTGCCTGTAGATCACCAAATCATTGTGCCACATCCCAGAGCTCATCCATTGGGGTGGGCTTAGACCTGATCGATTGCCCATTAACCCCGATTTTGATGTAAAATTTAGCGTAAGGCTTTGTGTCAGAAAAGCCAGCCCACACCGGTTTATCCGGGGGGTCCTTTGCTTCGTGCCGTGGGATGCCACCAACCTTAACGTTACAAAAGCAATACGTATAGCTTTCTACGGAGGAGGAGCACACTGCGCTGCGCCCCTGCACTGATTAGTGTGGTCCGAGAAATTGAGAGCGATGTACTTAAATTTCTGGTTCCCCACCCTCCATAGGCCTCCGCTGGCTGCCCCACCACGTGAGCCCCTGTGCTCGGGGACCAGCACGACTGTAGTTATTTGGAGGAATAATTTAATGTACCTGTAATCTTGCCAAGGAAGTTATTTCTAAGCTTGGAGCATATTTGATTAGTTTTTTTTTTATTTTCAGTAATTCCATGATCAGCATAATTGTCTAAGGCTGGAGAATTTTAAGTACACAATCTGTTAACCTTATCGACAGCAGCGTGGTAGATGCAGACAGAAGCGCGCAGCGGTGGCTTGGCTCTAACCACTGCCAGGAGGAATCATGCGTCAAGCGATGTAAAGTTTTCCACTTGGAAGCTGCTTTTGCGATGGGCTTTATGCCCCGCCCTCTTCCAAAAACCTTTTTTTTTTTTTTCCGTGGTTGTCTCAACGACGACGAGGAGGTCGCACGCCACATGGGGGCGGCCCAGCGTGTTAAAATTCCAACGATGCCGACCAATTAGAGCAGTAGTCTTATCCTCGCACAGACAGATCCACAGCTGAGCTTGAGCTGGTCCCTCTCGCCCAGCAGCAGCGCAGGAGCAGGACAGTAGCAGAGGGTGAGGGTGAGTGCGTGAGACGTGATTCATCCACGTCCAAACAATTCTGTAAAGAGAGGAGAGGGGCCAGCGAGAGAGAGGGTGGGCGGATGGAGGCGGGCGTCGAGCAAAATAATAATACACACAGCACCCGGGGAAAGCAGAAGGGCTCCTACGTCTTGTCGCCTGATGTACCATAGAGAGAGAGGGGAAAGGAGAAACTTTTAATGCGAAAAATGAGATGAGTGAATGCGTAAGAGGTCGCTCTCGCGGCAGCGGAGCAGAACAGGGCAGTGAAGCCGAATAAAAGCGCCCCCCGGCAGCGCTGCTGCTGCTGCTGCCATCCCAATCTCTGACCTGACCCCCCTCTGCCGCAGCTGCCTGCAATATCAGCACAGTTCCACCGATAAAAGCCAGGAGAAAGTGAAGACCTCCTGATGGGAGCCCTCCGCCCTCTTCGCTCATACTCTCTGTTTCCCATCTGATTCAGGCATTGGCTAGCCAGTGTACAGGGGCAGCGCCATCCAGCTGTTAACGCAGCGCAAACAGGAAGCAGTCCTACACCGAGAGAAGATGGATTAAAGATGGCGAGAGGAGAGAGAGAGTTACGGGGGACTATGGTGGGGGCATGGTTGGGGGAGCCGCTTTTGACTCGTTTCCTTTTGGCAAAGCTTATGTATGTATGTTTAGGGAGCCCCGAGAAAGAGGGGGAGTAGGAGGAAAGTGTGAGAAAGAAAAGCTAAAGTTTTTGGTCTTTTAGCATTTATACTATCTGCTACTTCTGTGGCTTGCTGTTCGTTTGCTCTGTGCTGCTGCGACTGTTCGTCTATCGACTCCAACGCTCGTCTTCCTCAAGCCTTAGGTACAACTCCCACGAGCCTTTCATCCACCCCCATCATGCGTCTCGTCATCATTCCTACGTCCTCGCTGCTCCCTCCGTAATCCGCATCGCACTCGGATCCTTTTACCTTCCACTGTCCCTCGTTTGCACATATTGGTTCTCGCTTTTTGTTTCACTGAGTTCGGACAGCATGGGCATCGATCTGAATACTATAGAGGAGGAGGAAGAGGAGCCTGAGCACTCAGCTGGGCTGGGTGCTTCGACTGTGGTTGCGCCGGACGCGCTTCAGGCGGTGTCGGTGTGCCTAGAGCTCTGGCACGCGTGCGCGGGGCCTCGGATATGGCTGCCTAAAAGGGGGAGCTCGGTGATGTACTTGCCGCAGGGACATCTGGAGCACCTGGGGTTCGGTAGCGCTGATTGCGACGGTGGGAGACGAGGAGCCTGCCGCTTCGATGCGCCGCCTCATGTGTTCTGCCGTGTGGTCGATGTTAATCTCCATGTTTGCCCTACAGCCCTCTGCTTTCTGTTCTAGGGTTTTAAAGATAAGAGTTTTTTTTTTTTTTTGGTTACACTATACCTCTATACCTTGTGCGCAGGCTGATGCGGGTACAGACGAAGTTTACGCCCAGCTCTCTCTTGTCCCCGAAAGGGAGGTTAGTCTCCTCATGCCTGTTTGGACACTGTTTTTGTAAGTGTAGCATCATCGTTTTGCTTTCAGTTTCGATGTTGGTTAGCCAATTTCGTCTCAGGAATTGAAAGGAGGAGTGAACAAGGGCGGGAATGAAGGAGAAGAGGATACTGAATCCGTGAGCAGGTCATCCAAGCCCCATATGTTCTGCAAGACACTGACTGCCTCTGACACCAGTACCCATGGTGGATTCTCTGTCCCTCGTCGAGCCGCTGAGGACTGTTTTCCTCCGCTGGTAATTAGACATCTTGAATTTATTCCATTTTTAGTTTCTTGGTGTTTGCTTCCATCCTCCACTGTAATTGGACATATTGAATTTGTTCTCTTTTTGGTTTCTCGGTTGAATGTCTTTATTTAGAGTCCTAACTTTCTAATATAGTGCTTTCTGCTGTGCCTACCTCTTGATATGAAAAACTAGTACATCAACCTTATGACTTTGTTGCCCCTACTCTTCAAAATAGGACTACAATCAGCAGCGACCTTCGCAGGAGCTTACTGCCAAAGATTTGCATGGAACAGAGTGGCGGTTTCGCCATATCTACAGAGGTATCATAGCTAATTCACTGCACCATAAGTAATATTTAATGACATACTTATTTATCCCTAAATCCTACTTGTTTAAGAAAGAAAGACATACTTATTTGTCTCTAAAGCCTATAAAAATAAAAATGCCTCTAAATCCATAAAGACAAATTTAAAAATGTGCCTCTAAAAGCTAGCACTCCCTAGAACTATTCAGTTCACCTTTATCTTAAGAATTAGTTTGCATTAATTGTAATATCAGTAACACATCAGGTATTTGGTTTTAGATTTTTTAGTGAGTCATCAAGTTTTAACTTGGACATTATATGACATGCTGAAGGTTGCTTCATATATTTAAAATTTAGGTCAACCACGTCGACACCTTCTTACAACTGGATGGAGTGCATTTGTCAACAGGAAGAAGCTCATTTCAGGGGATGCAGTCCTCTTCCTTCGGTAGTTATTATCAGAATATTGCAATTTTATGAACATGTACCCGATCCTACTTTATAGAACTGAACTTTCTTTTTTTCCTTTTAATGCTTATAGAGGTGATGATGGTGTGCTCAGATTGGGTGTTAGAAGAGCAGCTCAGTCCAAAGGCAGTATTCCAGTTCCTGAGCAACAAAATTATGATGCTGCATTAGCTACATTGTCTGTTGTTGCTAGTGCTGTATCTATGAAAAAAGTTTTTCATATAAATTATAACCCAAGGTAACTTAGGTTGACAGTGGAATTATATTTTCTGCAATTTTTACTCGTGCATGAACAACAGGACATGCTAAAAGTTTTTTACCATCAAAATGTGATACACAAGAAACGTACATATGCATATAATTTCATAGGTTGGAGTGAGGTGCAATATAACATGAAATATTCATGCACTGAAGCATTGTACTTTAAATTATACAATTAAAAGCTACTCGTGCCATGTTGGTTTGTGTTGTGATTGTTGAATAGAGTTATGATCTAGTATTAATATTTTTGTTTTTTTCTAAAGCTTGGTTACTTTTGTAGCATTTCAATTCAGTCCCACATTGATTGAGATATTTTATAACATTTAGAGTAGTCTACTATCATTAAGTTGATTTTGAGTAATTTGGATCATTGTTTAGCCTTATCTAGTTAAGCAGCATTTTTTCTTATTGAGTGGGACACGACAAATGATGCTTAAGACAACATCCAATATAACTACCTGAACTAGGTTGTGTTTGGCATGATGCAATGACCTAGGCTATGCTATTGCCAACCACATACCAATTGATCCTGATCCACGGGCTCGAACCGGCTTGAAGTCATATTTGCTTCTTTAGTTATAAATTTATATTAATTATTATAAATATTAAATATTATAATAAAATTCTAATATTATGTTTTAGATTTTTCTTCTACTTTTCATTTTTCTAAAAGAATTTTTATTTTTATTAATTAAACTGGGCCTATAGGGGTAGACTCAGGTAGCATGGGCCCAAGGTGAATGGGCTTGGGCTTGATCCGAATGGGGTTAAATGGACAAAGAGGTGGTGTGTGACATGACATGCCTTTTCTTGTGCCACTCTAGAGATGACATGGAAATAGAACAGGTCCATCGGGCTCGTGCATAGACTTGACTCATTGACACCACTAACTGAGAAGGAAGAAAGTTGTTGCGCTTGGGGTTGGGCCGAAGCAGAGATAGATGGACAAAGAGGTTGTGCTTGCCTGTTTTGTCTATATTGTTGAACTGGACACGACATGGAAATAAAATGGGCCTATCGGATCTGTGCATAGATACGACCCTCTGACACCTTTTTAAGTGAGACTAAAGGAAACACTAGTGAAAATGTTTCCCCAACGTGTACACATTGCTTCAACATGGTTTGGGGAAAAGCAATAGGTGCATAATTTTGTCTTGAAAATTTTATCAAAATAATGCTCAGTTTTCTTTAAATATGTTAAATTATTGTTTTTAAATAACCAAATTTATAAATTTAATTTTTCCTCCCTCTTTCTTTTCTTATAAGGAATCAAAATCTATTTTTCCCTATATCCTTTCTTTTCCTAGCTATTTGTCTTCTTTCCCTATATCCTTATATTAGTATTCAGCCAGTGTTTGTGTATTATGTAAGGGTAGTTTTGAATGTGTTTTAAATATAATTACCATTGTTAATCACTGTTTGATGGTAGAAATGTGTAATTTATATAACCAAAATGACAAAGGATATCTCAATCCCATAACTAGTACTGTTTTTTGATTTTTCTTTTAAGAATCATCCAATGTTTTTATCTCATCTAACTTCATTTATGTGTATACAGTTTGCATTTGCACTTTGATTCATATTTTTGTGTCTCCAAATACACTCTTTTTCTGTTTTGATATTGAAAGTGTTAAGTACTAATGGTAGTGAACCAAGGTTTCTAAAGTTAAATTTATATATCACAGGGCAAGCACGTCGGAGTTTGTAATTCCATATTGGAAATTCATAAAAAGCTCAGATAGTTCCCTTTGTGTAGGAATGAGTTTTAAAATGCTTTATGAAAATGATGATGCCTCAGAAAGAAGGTTTGATGCACAACTCTCCAACTATTGTCGGATGATAAATTGATTGTTTTGAAAATCTATCCTTTTCTTCTACAGACCTATAGGGCTGATAACTGGAATCAGCGACATTGACCCTCAAAGATGGCCTGGTTCAAAGTGGAAATGTCTGTTGGTATGCTCATGCACATTTTATGTTTCTTCTGATAGTAGAAAGTTCTCTCATACTCTGATTTCAACTATTTATATTATTTTGTATTTTTGTAAATTATACTGTGAGTATAGTAATTTATATGTTCCCAATGAAATGTGTGTGCAATTGTGCAAGGTCTCATATTGCAAGAAATTAGTTAAGGATGTCAATGAGCTTCCTCATGGTCATAAAAAGCATGGACTTAGGCCTTTCTTGTAGCTTCTCAATGAGTCTACAGGAAATAGTATCCAAGTTAAGCTAGACCAGATTAGTGTCCAAATCACCTGCTCACATGGGGAGGAGTGTTAATGTATAAGCATACATGAGTCGTTTCCTTGTAATTTGTAATTTAATCTTTTGAAATGTGCAGTCTCCCAGTAAGACTTCTATAGCCTTTAACTAAATATCTTTTAATAATCTATATTTTCAAATGTTAAATTGACTACTCAACAATTCCCTAGTTGATTTTAGAAATGAAATGAATTTCTTTTGTCACTATCGTCGCATATTGCAGCTATTGGTTCAAACTAACTTAATCATACCTCCTTTATCTAGTGTTACAACTTACAATAGTAAAATTCACAGATCGCTAATTTTGTAGAACTCAGTTTCCCTTTGTGCTAAATGGGCATCTACACTTGATATTATATGTCAGAAAATTACCTACATTTGCAGCTCAGACCCAGCCAAAGAATTATACTTGATAATACTTGTGAAACCTCCATCTTTCAATAACTAGTGCTAAGCATGGGCACAATCTCGATTAAGAAAATCCTAATCGATCAGATCTCATTTGGGGCATAAAAAATTCCCTGAACTGGAAGTCAATTTTATAAAGAATTCCCATAATTTCTGTTTTTTTTGGTTTTATGGGCTTTTTTCTTGTAAATTTATGTAAAAGTTTAATATTTTACAATAAGGTAAAATGCAATCACGATAATTTATTATTTGTTGAGCACCTTCATTACTTTAGAAGTAATACATACATAGTATTATGCAATAAACTAATCAAATTATACATTTATGTCATTAACACGGACCACTAATCAAATCCTTAACCCCGTTATTGCATCATTGAATTTACAAAAACATGATCTAGGTGGTGGTTGGTTCTTAAAATTATGTTGTCAGTTGACTCACTTCCCCCACAGATTTCTACAAGTCCCCAATGCATCCTTCCCACAACAAAATTTGGTTGTTGCTTTCCTCATGTATAATTCTTGTAAACTCCTATTTGAAACACACTGTTGATATCAATCTGACAGTGGCATATACCGCAAAGTGTCACAAGTTCATCATTAGATTCTGTTTTCTGTTTCAGTCAAGACCATAGAGATGAGTGTAGCCTTTGTCAATTATGTGCTTTTCAACATACCAATTTGGTCAGGCAAACCTTAATTTCGTACACTTTACTAGAGAAAGAAATTCCTCCGGCCTGAGTCATAGAGTGATTACAATTTTACTAACTTGCTCCAGCAACCATGCATTGGAGATGCAGTAGGATCCCTGTAGAAAATGCAATATGGACTGACTGTTTGCTAGCAAAAACAATAAAGCAGTCCGCTTTGCTTGTGAGAACAAAAGGAGGATGTATTTTTCTCATCGCATATCTACACTAGTGCAAAAAGTCTTAAAGTGAGAAATTTATAGGCAACCATGAGGCAGAATTTTGTTTGACAAAATGAAAGGTGGCAACCAACTGAATAACTGACCCATAATGCTTCTTGGATTAGACCTAGGGAGAATCATTACTTGACACTTGTTGATATTACATTTTTTTTTTCAATCTATAGATTCTTATCATCTTTATTTGGATTTGCATGATCCTGCACTTCTGTAAGCATTTGTGGATATCCATTGTATTTTTAGTACTTAAAAAGATGGTTGAAAGTTCACCTTCTCTTTATTGATCATCTTCATCTCATTCAATTGTTGTTATAATTCTGATTGAAAATGTGCTTACTCTTTGAAGGTTAACTGGGATGATGATGTAGATACTAAAAGACAAAATCGAATTTCTCCATGGGAAATTGAGTCAACTGGTTCTATTATAGGCTCCAGTACCCTGTCAGCAACAGGTTGCAAGAAGGCGAAACTTTGTCTTCCCCCTGTCAATATGGATTATCCAATTCTGAGTAGGTGTTTCTTGTTCTGCAGAAGTTTTGTTCTAAAGTACAAGAAAACATTTATTATGTTTAAAATTTTCATCTCCAATGTCTTGTAGATGGAAATGGGTATCTGGATTTGAGGGAATTTGCAAGCTTCCACAAGGTCTTGCAAGGTCAAGAATTGATGGGACTCAAAACTTCCAATAATTTTGGGTTAGATGCTCATATCGGAAATATTAAACATTCTGAAGTTATGGGTCATTCAAGTGATGCAAACAGATGCATAGCAAGTGAATCTGTCTCTGAAGGGAGGATCAGAATCCCACATGGAGGTTCTGATTTTTCCTTCAACTGCACAGGCTTTAGGGAACCGGCTGGGTTCCTAGGGGTCTTGCAAGGTCAAGAAGTTTTGTCAAAAATCCCACCATTTCTTGGAGCTCACTCAGATGCTCATGCTAGGAGTGGTGTGTATGGATTGCTCGATGGTGTTCAAACATCTCATGCTGGGAAAAATTTACCTTCCTCATCCGTGGGGAATGGTACAATAGTGCAACCATCTTTGCCATTAATTCAGGCATCTTCTCCATCATCAGTCCTAATGTTTCAAGAAGCAAGTTCAAAGTCTCCGCTACATTGGTCTATTCCATGTCCAGACAGGCACAGTGGCAATCTGCTCTTTCCAAAGCCAAATGGTGCAGAAGCATTGCGTAAAAAAGAAGGAACCTTTGGATTCTGGCCTCCGACATTGGGTTATCATTTTGCCAATCCACAATACAAGTTGGTCAAAATCTATGATCCTGTCATCGATGGTAAGTTGCACAAAGAAAAGGAGCAGGATATCAGCCACAATGGTTGTAGGCTTTTTGGATTTCCTTTGGTCGAAAGGATTCCTGAACGAAATTTACTCGAGAAACCTCTACCAGTCTCCCCAAGTTCAACCGCAGGGAATCTTGATGTTGGCTTCTCAGCTTCACCAATGCCTGCTAAGCCTGTTGGGTGCAGTTGCATGGAAGCAAGTTCGCGGTATGCTTTATGTGCAGCTCCATTTTAGGATGGAAATTAGCAACTTGCACAAGAACGCCATTTATCTCCCAATGCTAGTAGCGGCCCGTATCTGTTTGTCCTGAAGATTTATCCATGAAGAAATCTTGAAATATTTATGCAATCCTTCAAGTGACAACCGTGATGCTGAGGAAATGATCTTATGTTGGATGGTTATGAACTTGTGGATCATTTCAAAGGTGTTACCAAATTATGACAACATAAACAGATGCTATGTTGCATCCTTATTATGACATTATGGATGCGTACTTCTCAGTATTCTTCTATTTACTTGTTTATTCCTATTCAGCTACTTCCTCTTCCGACGTTTATGTATGATCATACCGTGTGTTAAATTAATTTCTACCTTTGAGAGTTGCTGAATTGATTTTTTTTGTTTTTTCAGAGCCAAATAAATATTTTCAAGAAAGTTCCTAGTTTTCTTAGTTTACTAATACTGAGTAATTCATGTGCTGATGTTCCTCTTTACAAACTCATGCTTCATCCTTTCATGAGCTTCCATATATTCAATCTTAAACTTGCGTCAGCATGCAGTGCCATTGATACGTTGTCTCAACCTGAAGCAAGGAAGGAAATTTAAACTGCAAAAGTAAACAAACATGATATCCAATCCAAATATTAGACTCCAAAAAGAGAGATCTCTAAAGTGCAAGAGTCAGTCCCTTGCAACAGCAAAAGTGCCATCCCTTCACAAGCATAAAGCTTAAGTTTAGGCAGCCTTTACATCTATTACATGACTCATTATCTAGGCCGGGCTAGAATAGATTTTGCTAGGTCATGTTGAGCATGATCTAGAGCGTATTTGATTAAGTTGTATCGTCGAAGATGTATTCATTCATTCATTCATTCATCCGTTGCTTTAATTCCCAGATCTCTAACCTTTTCTCCACCTCTTGCGTGCTCGTCCAACATTCCCATTCTCCCCTCTTAAGTTTCCTCTTGTTCTCCTTAAACTGATGCACCAAGGAAGCTCCTGTCCTGTCCTGCTATATATTTTTATCAAGGACGGTAGATGATTCCTTTTTCACAGCTTAAGTAGTCACCTGTTAAACACTCTTCCCAAAGGCAGAAGAGATCGAGCCGAGTTATAATTATGAAGACGCGCGTGATCATTCTTCTGGGATTGTTTCTCTCCTGCTCCGGTGATCAGTTTCAGCCATTCCCCCTTTGTTTTCTCAGTTTGTAGAATATTTAAGTTCTTAACATACGTATGTTAATTCACTCTGCAGCACTACATGCAACGGAAACAGAAATGGATGTTGTAACCGCAGTTCCAGTGATCAATCCTACCATAACGCCCCCTACCACGACGACAACCCCTGTCTACAATCCATTTCCGACGATATCATCTCCGGTCACTCCAACACCGATCACGAACCCGTTCTCGACACCGGCAATGCTGACTCCGTCGCCATCGTCGGGGCAAAACTGGTGCGTGGCAAGCCAAACTGCGTCGCAGACGGCGCTGCAGGTGGCTCTGGACTACGCCTGTGGATATGGAGGGGCAGATTGTTCAGCGATTCAGAAAGGTGGCAGCTGCTTCGATCCTGATACCCTGCATGACCATGCTTCCTATGCGTTCAACGATTACTACCAGAGGAATCCGATCCCTACCAGTTGCGATTTTGGAGGAACAGCTAGCATTGTCAATGCGGATCCAAGTGAGTAGCAGTACATAAGATTGATCATAAGCTGCCAAATTATAAACCTATGTATTCATCGGATGCATTCCCTGTCTGAAACTTCAATCTCGCAGGTACTTCGACATGCCATTATCCGTCGACCAGGTACGTCCCAATTGTAAACTCCATAGAGCTAATTAAAGAGTTCGTTCTAAATTGTAAAAGGAGTTGACTTCCCTTGACAGCAGCACAAGCCCATCGCCAGTCGTCAACACAACTTATCCTTCTCCCTCGACGTATCCTTCTCCCTCGGGATCAGACGTTTATGGATCATCTGTTCCTCCATCTACGGAAGAAAGCGACTCCGCCGCCTCGATCTTGAACAGCGTGCAACTTTTGATATCCCTGGCATGTCTCCTGGTGCTGCTCGGCGATTTATCTGTCAGCAACTAGACGCGCGATCAAGAGAGAAGTCTTCGGTGAGGTCCAAATTGATTAGGTTGATGGTGATTGCTTGGAGCAGCAACCACCATGCGGATTCCCACGCAAAAGATGCAGAATTAAGGAGAATTGAAGCCCAATGAAACGCAAATTGAAGGGAATGAATGCACTTGAGAATTCTTATTCTGTAGAGTCAGCAAAGATGGGGAAGCAATTCCTTGCAAAGCCATCAACCTGTAGATTATGTTGCTTCGAAACCTCCAGCAGTGCCAGGAAATTAAAACTTTTAGGACAAGTTGTTTTATTCGGTCTAAAATACATACTCTAGCTAGCTTTTGACAAATTTACTCCAGCTCTTTGCCATCACTTGCATTTCAGAAACACAAATTATTTCTTTATTTAAAAGATACATATTTGATCTCATCGAGAGGCTAAATAGATGAGTAGCCGATAAAAAAAAAAGTAGAAATGTTGGCATATGAAGGACTTGGAGTTAGAAACGCGGACCTACGGACACTATAAAGAGAGCGAGAATCAAGAAGGGAATTCTTGACGTAGGGACACCAAGTTTATATTGTTACAGTAGGGCAAGATAATAATAATAACAAGACTTATAATTAAATAAGAATATATTAATACAATGTATAATCCAAATGAAAAGTTAAACAAATATACTTCTCAAAAAAATATTATATATTGATTAAATAATTATTAAGCAATCAATATTGATATTTTTAATTATATTTTGTAGCTGTTCATCCAACGTAAGTTTTGATATTGGTAAAATATTAAAAGCTAAGTATGCATGTTTGAGAGTTTGATGTGTTTATCAAGTGTAAAGAAAAGTCCTAATTAAAGCTAAGTAAGGAAGTCATGATCGATAAGATTAGACAAGAAAATCTTAGTCGGTGGGACTAGATAGGAAATCTTGGCAGATCGAGAACATCGAGTGGGAAGCACTGGGTCAAGAACACTAGACAGAAGTCTAATATATTGAGGATCGGAGGTCTAGTGGAAAATCCTTAGGAAAGTCCTAATTGAGGCTAAATAAGAAAGTCCTGGTCAATGAGACTAGACAAGAAAGTTCCGGTCTGTAAGACTAGGCAAAAAGTTTTGGCGGATCGATGACATCAAATAGAAAGTCTTAGGAGTTGAGGATACTAGGCTGAAATCTAGACAGGTTAAGATCCGGAGGTCTAGCAAAAAATCTTGAGGGTCTAGATCAACTGGACAAAAGTCTAAACAGGTCAGGTGGACTAAGGTTTTGCACCAAGTAAACTCTCCCTAATGGAGTGGTGATGACACACTCTCAAAAAAAGAACAATAGTCGTTGGTCGAACCTAAGATTTTACGGGACACCAAAAGTTGAGACCGGATAGCTATCAATCATAATTAATCATTATTATATATGTGATAACACAATGATGTAGGGAAAAAAAAGGAGTTGGTCGGAAAAAGGGACTCGGGTGTCAGGAGTGGATCAAGGCGATTGGAGGTCTGGGTGCCCCGAATGGTTCTAGGCGCCTGAACAGTTCAAAACTCAACTATGAGTCCAGATGAGGTGGTGGATCCTTGTTGGTCAACACACATTAGCTTCCAAACACTTGGGAAGGGATAAAGCTTAGATGGAAGAGGTCAGATAGAGCTTCGATGAGGTACTGCCATATCAACTGGCTAAGCACCTTGAAGGGATCCAGGTGTAGGATCATTGGCACGTAAGAGGAGTGTTGGTGCAATATCCCTGGGTCAACGTTGACCAAGTTGACTAAGCTTAACTTGGCTCAAGCTTAAGTCTTGATGTTTGGGTTTTGATGTTTGACAATATATGGAGATTGCAGGAGCAATCGTCCAATTGGGGAGATGGTTAGTGTAATTTTTCTCTGGTCAAGGTTTTACCAGTTTGATGTGAAGAAGAGTCAAGTAGGCTAAGAGTGATCGGATACTTAACTGGAAAAGACCTGATGAGTGAAGTCAGGCAGTAGAAAAGATCTAGTGAGTAAAGCTAGACAGTTAGAAATCCTGGTGAGTGAAGTCAAGCAGGGGAAAGCCCCGGTGAGTGAAGTCGGACAGTTGGAAATCCCGGTGAGTAAAGCTAGGTAAAAATTCTAGTGAGTGAAGCTAGGTGAAAGCTCTGGTGAGTGAAATCAGACAGAGTGAAAATTCTGATGAGTGAAGCCAGGTGAAAGTCCTAGCGAGTGAAGCTAGGCAGAAGGAAAGGCCTGGTGAGTGAAGCTAGGCACGTGGAAATCCAGGTGGGTCAAGGTTGACCGGACACATGGTGTTGGGAAGTCCAAGTAGGTCAAAGGAGTGACTGGATACTTGGCACAAAGAAATCCAGATGGATCAAGGGTGACCGGACATCTGGTGGAAGGAAGTCCAAGTGGGTCATAGAGGACCGGACGTTTGGTACGAGGAGAAAAATCCAAGTAGGTCAAAGGATTGATTGGACACTTAGTGAAGAAGTTCCAGCAGGTCAAGATTGACCATATGCTAGGCACAAGGAGTCACAACAGGTCACGGTTGACCGGATGTTGGGTTTGGGAGCCCTAGACTTAACTCGAGTAAGCTAGGGTTGGTCAATTTAATCAAGTGATCAAATTGGGCCAAGCACAATTCATCAGCTGGTCGATTGGGCACAATGCTGTGACAAACAACAACTCAATCGATTAGCCGATCGATTGAGAGCCTTTGTCACGAGCATAGAGAGCGGCCCAATCGATTGGGCACATCCAATCGATCGGCGGATCGATTGGAGCTGGGATTATCAGGAGGAAGCAAGCACACGGAAGCGCGCTGAACCGATCGGGCAATCAATTCAAGCCTTCCCAATTGATCATATGATCGATTGGGTTATGACCGTTGTGCAGATTATAGGTTTTAGACATGGGATCTAACATGACAATCAATTAGGAGCAAACCCAATCGATTAGGAGCCCTAGAAGTGCCAAGTATAAAGCCGTTACACGCCTTCTTCTTTGCAAGTGTTCTCCCAATCTTCACACGACCTCTCTGAGTACTCTCCGTCAATTCTTGGAAGCTCTTGGAGACAAGTGTTGTTGCACTTCCAAGGTTCAAGAGGCATCTACAAGCAACAAGAGAGCAAGAAGAAAGTTTTTCATTTGTATTCTTTGTATTTTTCTTCTTGCATTGAGTTGTATGCTTGTGTGTGTGTTGTAAGAGGTTTCTCCACCTCCAGTAGTACCGAGAAGGAGTTATTTTTCATAGTGGAGAGTGTTCATGTGCGTGGATCCCTTGGATTAGTCACCTCAGCTTGAGGTGGATACCAAGTAAATCCTTCGTGTTAACGTTGTAAGTGTGTTTCGTGGTTCATTCTGCTACATATTATCATCACGAAGCAAGACAACGAGCGCGACGAGCTATTCACTCCCTCCCCCTCCCCTCTAGCTACAAATCGACCCTAACAAGGAGGAGGAGAGGGGGGGAGGGGGAGAGTGAATCACGTGTATTTTGAAAACTTATCTTTTTCGGTTTTATAAAAGTCAAGTACGCAGTAGAATAAATTAAAGTAAAATAAAATAGAACACGACCAATTTACTTGGTTTGGAGCCTTCAACGACTCCTACTCTAAGACTCAGGTCTCTTAGATCTATTGATGGGCAATCCACTAAATTCTCTACCGATAAACTCCTGATAGAGTAATTGAATACACGAATAAAGAGATAGAAAAAGTGTAATAACCCTACACTTTTCTTTTGCAAGTATAAGAGATATGCAATAAATGAAATTGTTACGAACACTTAGAAGAATGGAATTTGATTAAGCTTGTGTGTTGATGTCAGTCTGCTGGCAGCAGTTCGGCATAGTAGAGTCATAGTAGTTGAAGAACGAAATGGCAGAATGATCAAGAATAAGCGTGTGAAATTTATTCAAGTGTTGGCCGAACATTGCTTATTAAAAGTGTTGAGGGTGCCTCGAACCTCATCTGAGGCGCCTCCAACCTCAAATCTGATCGTGTAGACTTCGGACTCTATCTACTCCGAGACCTTCAGTTTCTATCCTCGCGAGGGCGCCTTCAAACGCTTTGAGGCTCCTTCGCATACCTCCGAGGGGCCTCTAATGCACTCCAGGGTGCCTTCGCGTAGCAAACTTCTATCCTGAAGTTTATCTGCGCGAGAGCACCTCCTCTCAATCCAAGGCACCTCTACGCATATTTGAGGCACCTCGAACACTCTGTTTATCCGAGGTTGATTTTTGTAAACTAACTCCTACAAGATACATTAGTTCAAATAACAACAAATAACCTGAAAAATAGAGTTAACACAACAAGATAAAATTATTAATTAGATATTGTTTTATCAAGACCAAGATCTAGTTATGGACTCAGGTTAGACATCCGAAATAACTCTAAGTTGGACCGCGCTTATAGTCTCACTGGATCTCTCTTTTCCCGTGCTTACCTCTACTTACTTGCCAAACATCTGATCCTCCAGACTTATTTAGACTTTGTCTAGTTTTACTTAGTGTTTGATCAGTCTGATCTATTAAGGCTTACCTACAATATTGAGTTAGTACAATAGATATAAAATAGTAAAATAAATAATATTACCAGTATTAAGAAGTTGTTGGTCTGGTCAAATACACATGATTGATCAAAAATCAGTCGGTCATACATATTTGGAGTTTGCTCCTTCAAGACTTCTCATTATCAAAGGTTACCTCCCCCTAAGGTTGTCTAACTTCACTCACTATGATTTCCATTGTCTGGTTTCACTGACCAAGATTTTTACTACCTGACTTCACTCACTAGAGCCTACCTTCACTCACTAGGATTTCCATTACCTAGCTTCACTCACTAGAACTTCCACCACCTAGCTTCATTCACTAGGACTTTCATTGTCCAGCTTCACTCACTAGGACTTCCACTTTGCCTAATCTCCAGTTGAACTAGTCACTTAATAAACTTCTCACCTACCTAACCTTTGGTTAGGACTTATCCTTGCTAATCATCTAGTCCTGACATCAAGTCACTTAGTAGACTTCTCTCGTCCAAATATCAAATCCTGTTTGAATTAACCCTTAGTCAACCTGACCTGACATTGATATATTGTTAAGCATTAAAACTCTAGAGGTCGATTGCACCAACACTAGGTGCCTGGATTGGTCGAATTAGCATCGAAGAATGATTGGATAGAGGTTGTTAGAGGC
>JBBMJZ010262731.1:0-18567 GCA_037833815.1 Zingiber zerumbet
GAATATATAGTCCCTTTGTTTGTCATGCATGAGGACTCTTGGTTTGGAGGAAGAACAACTTTAAAAATTTATGACATGATAAATCACTAATTCAACTCCTATAGATACTTGTTGCACATAATAACCATGGTTTTCATTCATTTCACATTAAAACTCTATCTATTTCTTTTTCATGTACAATTTAATCATTTAAATTTCTATTAGCTAGTTTGTCTTAATTCTTGGATGTTCATTCATATCAATATGGTCAGCAACTAACTCATTGTTTGTCTTTGGTGTCTTAGTGCTCTATTAAAATGAATGATAAAAATCTACCAATGAGTTCTTATTTGAAACATATATTTTGAAAAATGCATGTGAACCTTCGGATCTTTGACTCTTTGACATTCTACCACAAAATACATAGCTAAAATATGTTGGCACCCACTTGTGTCGCAATTCGTACATCAATGAGAACCAATCATTTTTCTCCAAATTAGTACACTTAATAACCTCTTTTCATGAATTCTTAAATTCATCAGGTGTTGCCCTCGGGGTTATGGTCCAGCGGTAGGACATTCAGATTATTACGCAAGCGCCCACGGTTTGATCCCCAGTTATGGCGAATTTACAGAATTTTTTTCTTTAAATGGGATGTGAAACCAAAGGATGTTGCGGCTTGGTCGTCTGCTGCGAGCGCTTTCTGATCTACCCTGGTGGTTGATTGAAAAATTTTATGGGGTTGAGCCGATCAACCCGGGACTAGTCATTTAGGCTAACTAGGTTTATCAATCCGATTCATTAGATGTTGTAGAATTTCCAATAATATTCTTTATACTTTGATAGTAGTCACGAAATGTCAAAGCCGGTAATTTTTTGGGGAATTTGTTCAATATGTGTCATAAACAATATTGATGCATTGTCTAAGGGAAAACTTGGGCAATGACTTTCGTCATAATAGGATCTTGATTAGTGATAATTATGTTTGGTATACCTTTAGACATGACTTATATGAATTTATTAAGTAGTTAAATAAAAGACTCAATTTTTTCATTACTTATAAAGTTGTAACCAAAAATAATTATTTGATGATGATGATTTATTAGCCTACAACAAAACATTCACTTCGCAAATGTCTTAATTTTTGTGCAATTCAAAGTAGCTTTAAACATCCTACTAGTTTTTGTACCATACCCAAATTGCACCAAGCCAACTCTATTAATCCGTATCCAACAAAGTTAAATGAATAGGGAAAAGATTTAATTAAACAGAAGACAAGCTATGCTCGCAACAAACTTGACAAAGTTCACAACCATTAGGGAAGAAAAAGAGCCGTTACCGGTCCTGGTGTTGGGCGGTGTCAGCTGAGTTTATTATATTCCTGAGACATAGAACCACTTAAGCGTCGTGGCGAGGAAAAGTCGCGGTGAGGAGAGGGAACTTTGGAGTCTCGGTGAGGACAGGCGAAGAGTCGCGGTGCTCGGCAAGGAGAGGGAACTTCGGAGTCTCAACGAGGATGGGATCATCGTCGAGAGGGGAAAGGGAACTTGGAAGTCGAGGCGAGGCATCCGGCGAGGAGTGGCTGCAAGAACGGTGTCAAAAAGAGGAGAGCATTTCGTCTAAGAGAGGGAACAAATTGAAAAGGAAATTTGGGTGGGGAGGATGGAGAAGGCAACAATAATAATAATAATAATAATAATAATAATAATAATAATAATAATAATAATAATAAATAACACCCCTTGCAAATCTAAAAAAAATTGATTTAAAAATATTTTTATACTTAGTATTATAATATAACCCTAAATATTAAAGATATTTTTATCATAACGGGAAACTTTAAAACAATTAATTATATATATATATATATAAAAGCAAAGTTGGGATTGGATAAGGTTGGGATACCTAATTGGAGCACTTGATCGTATCCTTTATAAATTAAAGAGGGAAGGTTTTAATGAGACATCAAACAGAAATTAAGATTTTGCTAAAAAAAAGGAAAAAAATGATCAATTAAAATAAGATGATTCTAAATACAATTAGCAAATGGAAAACGAATGAGTTAAATGAAATCTAATAGAAAAGTCCAAATGGCCCCAATTGTAGGATTTAATTAGTTATTGTCCTATTATATTTTTCACCTCACAAATAAGATAATAATTACTATTCTTGTTATAATTGTGTTAAAGTGATTTAATCTAGAGTGATTTTGATTAAGATTGAATAATTTAGATTAAATTCATAAAAAGTATTTAAATATAAATGTATTTTAAGTGGTAATTTTAATTAAATTAAGTACTTTTAAATAGCTACTATATTCTATAATAATAATATTTTTGAGTATCTTTTTTATTTTTTTTTATAGGATGCCTTTGGCTAAAATAAAAAAATAAGTGCATCTTTTCAAATGGTTTTGTTCTTTAATTAACGAGTCATGCATCATTATCCATAATGACCTTTGTCCCGATATAATGGTGTCGCGATAGGACATTTAAGTTGTCACTCAGGTGCTCGTGGTTCGAACCCCAGCTACGGCTTATTTGTAGGAATTTTTGCTTCAAATGGGAGGTGTAATCAAAAGATGTTGGGTTTCTGCGCTGGCTATCATGAGCATTTCTCGATTTACCCTAGTGCTAACTCAATACCTAGATTTTAAAAAATGATTAAATTTTGAAAAAATAATTAATTAAAAATCAATTGCTTTAAAAGTTTTATTAAGTTAATTTAAAATTATCAACATGAATATGGTTTGCCAAGATTAACGTTTGACAAATTCAATTTTCCTTTATAAATATTCATTTTTTAGCATTTCAATTATTGGCACACACATCTCACTTGGACATTTTACCCCCATGTTTTTTTATAATTCCTATATATTTGTAGATGATATTCTTGTTTTCTATTCAAATTTTATAAATTACTAGTCAAAATGGAGATTAGAAAAGGCAGTTTGATGTATTAAGTTCCCATCAATACTGAATTTCAAGGGGAAATTAAAGATCCAATCACATTGAATCTTTTATATAATTTTATTTTGTATAAGAGGCTATTTTCACAACTTAACTCATGTCTTTAAAGTTAATTATTCTACAACAATTTTATTGTTGCCTCAAAACTCCCCTTTTAGGCAAAATGCAGATACAAAATTAAATTGTCCATGAAAAGTGCATTGCAATTATAAGTATAAATGATAGATGATGAAGTGAACAATCACCTTTCCTTTCTTATTCGGCAAAGAGATTACGATTTATTATTATATCCATGATGTCACAATCAGTTGAGTAGTATAACGTAACTACCCAGCAACCAACCCACCCGGTCCACCATAAGCAACATCCCAATCACCTCTGGATGGAGGATCTCCTACGACTTGATAATATTTGGCATCTGCATTCGTTTTCAGAGACGCACTGCCCTTGCCCGGAGTGTAAGCTTGGTTGTCTTCCCCTATGAACCGTGAAAACAGAAAAAAGCTGGCTTTATCATACCCTTCTTGGGGAAAATGACCATTCCCCATGGGAGGAGACGGCACATCGTTGGGTGTACGCACTTGACCTCCAAATTGTATCAATTTCGACACGTCTAAATTAGGGAAAAGCTCCTTTGGCCAATATCCAAGATTGGCACGGTCCATTGCCAACCACCAGTGTCCACTTTGAGGATCCTGCATCCATCCATTACATGAAACATATACGTTAACGTTTAAAATATATACAATCATTCAGTATATATATACACCATATAATTAAACAAATAACACTCGGTACCTTTTGTATTCGAAAGTCAAAGTATGCTTGTAAGCCTCCGTACGTAGAAAGGTTGTCACCTTTGAAGGCATATCCAGGTGCATGGGTTGCTGAAACTTGTACGAACCCTTTGCAATTTAAGTTCATGCAGCCCGTCTGGTAACCGTCGGTCTGAATATATACATTATCATGTGTGAGGTGTATACTTAAAACACTTTTAAAAAAAACGCAGTTTAGTTGTTTTTAGAGTATATATACTTACCGTAGAAAAAGTGAAAAAACGACTAGAAGTATCCTTATATAGCTGGGGATAAACCTGAAATAATAATAATAAAAAAAAGGGAATTAATTAATTACAAGAATCAACAAATTGATTTTATGAGAAATATGCATGCATATGAATGTATATATATATCAGGGTAACTTACGTGCCATCCGGTTTGAATAACAGTCTGCTCGTCATAATCAGCATCGACGTCTCCGATCATCCATACTTGATTTTGAGAGACTTGATTTGGCCCCACATTTGGAAGTGCCCACGTAGTGATCTTTGATTCAAAGCCATGGTAACGACCGGTTTGGCTCTCAGCAATCGCATACTGCACTCACAAATTCAACAGGAGTATCATGCAATTAATTTAATTAAGGAATTAACAAAGTGCTGGAACTCTACTTTTGTGATGATATTTGTGAGTTTTTTTGCTATTTACATAATTCTGTTCGGAAGAATCAAGAACGTGATATCTAGAGCCATAGTTCCTGAAGTATTTGGGTAGTTCTTTAGCCATGATTAATTCTTCTTTTCGAGTTCGACGAATGAGAACAGTTCCTAGAGGACAAGTATCGTTGAAGCCTGGATCTAAAACTGATTTAAAATTTCCATCCATATTCACATCGTTCTTCGTTTGAAAACTTGGTCGTATCTGCAAAACACATACATATAAATTATTAAGTAAATCTATTTGTTGGCTAATATTAAAAATCATGTATATAGTTAATTAAATACCTGTAGCTTATGATTTTTCAGAGCAGGATGATCGAATGCAGGCTGTTTGTACATTTCGATGCAGTCAAAAAGATCCCCAGTGAAAGACTGCGCGCAGCAGCGAAGTAAACACATAAAAAAGAAAAAGAATTATATATCATCAATATGGCAAATAATATTATCAAAATGAATCAGAGTTAAACCTTTAGGACTTTGACCGGGGGTTTGTTGAGGCTTTGGAGTTCTTTCTCTAACTCCAGATCTTCTTCCTCAGCCAAGGGAATAGTGTTTCTTCCTTCAATTGAGCAAAGCAAAAGAGAGAAGAGCAATGACGAGTAAATAAGGCGCACTGATGCCATGATGAAACTATTTTGCTCCTTCTTCTCGTGTGAATATCTATTTATATTATAAAAATTCTAAGACCAAACATAAATCACAGGTTAATATGTACTAAATATGAGACCCTTATATATATGTAATATTAAATATGACATATATGTTTTTTTGTAACTATAAATAAATTTCTATATATGTATCGTTAAATTAATTTATTGATTACTTAATGCCAGTATTGATGCCAAAAATATAGTTGCCTGGATAAAATTCTCTATGGCAATTAGTTGTTATATAGTAATAAATTTATTTCATATTAACTAATTATATTATAATATTAATGACTTGCCCAGAGGAGAAAGGATAGATTCCAAGAATCGAATCCCTCTTCTCTGATTATTTATTAAAAAATGATAGACTGTTTTGATTTAAAATCTGTATGCGGATTGTTTTTATTTTTTATTTTATCCTCGGCGTTTTACAAGAGGATAAACTCCAAGTTATAGAATTTTTAGAAGGCGCATCATTCATTTTTCTCTGAAAAAATACCTTTTTTTTACCTATCAGTCGAAATTAAAATATAAAATTATTATTTTTTATTTAAATCAAATTACAGTGGTTTGAACCGAACTAAGTAAAAATAGTAAAATTTTAATTATATTATTGAGAAATTTCATATAAAAGTCATTGATGATTTTAAAAGCTCATTTTTTTTAAAAAAAAAATATCATTAAAGTCATGATGATTTCTTAAATTTATTGATTTTTTAAATTTTAGAGTTTTAATAAAAAATTTAAAATTTTAAAAATATAAAAAATCATGATGACTTCTTAAATGATTCACATGATAAAATATTAGTTGTTCAATTTTGATACATTTTTTCTTGACTAGTCTAGCATTTGACGCGCAGGTAGTATTCAAAAAATCCTCGCTTAGGGTCGCCTAGACGGTCGGCGGTAGCCCACCACCCCTTGATAATTCATTTATTTGATATGTCTTTTCAGTTGAGGTTGGATAATTTTGAACGAATTGTATTTGCTAATTACCGCATTTTAGATGTTCACATACTAAGAATCGTTTTGTGCTTAAATAAATTTTTCATCTTAATGCATGAGATATTTGTCTAAATTTGAATTTGGAGCTTAAATATATTTTTCATCTTAATGCATAAGATATTTGTCTTAATTTGAATTTGGTCTGGTAGGATATTTAAATTGATGCATGATTCGAGTGGAAGCTTGGTTCATTCAACCAATAAAGAAGCGAAAAACTCACTTTCCAACTCATTGAGCTCAACCCAAGTTTAACCTCTCATCAATTGCCCTTAAAACATTCCACTTGAACCGAGCTCAAGGACCGAACCACACAGAGTATAAAAAACAAGTTTGGCATGATGAATAGTGGCTTGCGCTACTGTTCACCGTGTCGTCTTCTTCCTCGTGTGGACGCATAGCCCCGTTCCAATTCCAAATCTGCATCTCATCACCCATTCATCGGCATTCAAGTCTTCAACTACCAGCGATCAACTTCCGATCATCAGGAACTAATGGCGGAGGTTTCTCGATGGTGATTCTGGTCCGCGATTTCTTATTTTTGCCACTGATTAGGAGGCGTTCCTCCCATCTTTTGGTCTATCCTCACCTCAACAACACAGGCGGTGTTCTTCCAGTGTTGCTGAGTCTCCTTCGACGACATTCCATCTTCCGCAACCTTCATCTACGAGCAGCGATTCCGGATTGCAGAATTCTAGATTTCGGTTCGTTGACAGTCCCGATTAGTCTTTGTTCACTTGGGAGGTTTCTTGGGCATTCTTAGCTCCTTCATGGTTGAGTTGTAGCTGAGGTTCTTTTCTTCCAACATCTCATGAAGTGTCATTGTGGTTCCTTGTGTAATGCCAAGGAGAAGGAATGTTGGAGTGTGGTTAGGGAATTGGTATGTTTTGTTCCTTTAGGTTCTGAACTTATGTTGACGCAATTCTGTTTTACATGTCTTTATTTCTACAATTCTAGTTCATTTAAAGCTTTTGCACATTTAGTTTTGTAATTGCAATTTTGTCTCTATTCTTAGATTCTGAATTCTATTTCTTTGCTCTTCCATTCTGTTTTTTTTCTTGCAAAAATTCCAAAGTGATATGTTATATAGATTAGTTGATTGTTGATCTTATTTGTTCTTTAGTTGTATTTCAATTTTTATCAATTAGTTTAGTTGTTAATTTAGTTCCATTAAGCTTAGCTTAGGTTTCTTTGTTAAGGAATAGTTTAGGTTAGTTGTATAAATTTGCGTTTTCAGTCACAAGCAAGGTTATTTCTTTCCTTCATTTAGAAATCATTAGATGTAATTAGTTTCTCTTTTGTTGTAGTGACCTCATTCACTAGATTAGGTTCCATTTCAAGCTTTTCTATTTCGTTCCTTAGTTGAATTCTATTGATGGTGAAAACATAGCATAGTGTGACAATATATTGTGAGTTCACTATTAATAGGTGGATAGGAAGTTGTTCATTTCATTAGGGTTAATCTCATACTTGTTTTGCTATTTTATTACTAGCCCTTAATCCAAAAGCCAAACAACCCTCATGTCTACGATGAAAACCCCAAAATAGTTCTAAGTCTAAGATAAACATCTAATTGTTAGTTCTTCGAGAGATTCAATCCTGAGCTCTTTATTACAACATAATTGTGTAGTTAAAAGATTCATTGAATTGTAAATTGTTAATTTGATGGCCACTCTTGACACTCAACTTCGCAATCATCAAATTTTGGCGTCGTTTCTGGGGAACGAAATAATTGTGTGTTTGTTTTAGATTGTGCATAGTTTTGTTTTTTTCCTTTGTTTTCATTTTCTTGATCTTATTGCCCTAATACTTGTGTTCTAATAATTGATTTTGTTTTATGACTAGGTCTTCGTGTGATAAGTTACTTGGCTTGATCCAGAGATTGAGAGGACTTTTAGAGCTTTGAAGATTCAAGAAAGGACACCATAAATTTCTAAAAATAATCCTCAAATTTTAGTTACTTCAACAGCAGAAAACAACTTGACTATGAAGGAGCTTGTGGCTCCTGATATGGCCTACAAGCATTCTTGCATTACCTATCCAGACCTGGTAGTGGATTTTGAGCTTAGATCATGCTTAATACATTTGTTTCCTAAGTTTCGAGGTTTATTCAGGGAAGATCCTAACAGGCATTTGCATGAGTTCCATGTGGTTTGCTCAGCCATAAAGCCACGGGGCATTTCAGAGGAAGATATCAAGCTGAGAGCTTTTCCATTTTTCTTGTCAGGAGCAGCAAAGGAATGATTATATTATCTTCTAGATAGATTTATTATGAGTTGGATTGATATGAAGAGGGCATTTATTAATATTTTCTAGCTTCAAGAACCACAACTATAAGGAAGAGCAATTGCGGAATTTAACAAGTTGTAGGATAGACTCTTTATGATTATTGGGAAAGGTTCAAAAAATTGTGTTCAAGTTGTCCTCAACATTAAATTAGTGATCAGTTACTTGTTCAATATTTTTATGATTACTCCCCATGGTAGGAGCATGATTGATATAGTAGCTAGAGGAGCTTTGGTTAATAAGACTCCAGAATAAGTTAGAGAGCTTATTTCAAATATGGCCGAAAATTCTCAACAATTTAGGAGTAGAGCACTTACTACTAGAGGGTCGGTGAAGTTCAATTGGTATCTAATGAGCAAAAAGAAATCAAGAGTTCATTGTTGGAGTTGACGTCTTTGGTCAAACAAATGGCATTGAATAATGCTAACTAAACTTTAGTTTTTCCAGTTTAAGTGATGAGGGTTTGCGACATTTGTTCAAGTCAAGATTACACTTTAAATTTATGTCCAAATCTCTATCAAGATGAATCATTGGTATCTATAGCTAGACCTCAATTCCAACAAATATATGCCCCCAATTCAACTACAATCCGAGATGGAAGGATCATCCTAATTTGAAGTATAGTAATTCATTCTACCGACAACCACCTTCAAATTAAAATTTACAGAATATTCAGCAACTTTTACAAAAAAAAAAGGTAGATCTGCTACCTTAGCGGCTCCCCTAGTGTCGACCCCACAGATATGGAGTGAGATACATGTAGGTACACAGGTCATAAGCGCATGGTGGGATAAACCCCAAGTTATCAGTTCCTGAGAATCGACCCCTGGTCATTACGCCAGAGATGTCATGCACCCACCATCTGTGCTACGCCTTGGGGGCTTTAGCAACCTTTACAAGGTTTCTAGCAATCTATGCTCAAATTCAGTTTCAACATCAACAATTTCAACCATTTATTGTTCAAAATGTTCCAAACCAATTTCACATCAAAATCAGCAATTTCAGCATTCCAATCAGTTCCAACAGCAAGTATATGCTCCATTTTAGCAGCAATTCCAGTCACAAAATCAGCAAACAAATTTCCAGTAGCAATTTCAACCTTCACAAAATTTTCAACACCCTTTACAGAATTTTCAGCAATCATATTCTTCATCCTATTCTCAACCGACACACCATGTGAATCAAAATAGCTACAATAATTCTTTCGAGGCAAATTCACAGCAATAACAACAGAAAATGAGGAATTAATGCATCAATTTCTATAACAACAGCAAATTATTCTGCAACAACAACAACATCAATAAAGGTAGATTCAACTCTACAAAACATTGAAAGACAAAGCAGGCAGCTAGCTACTAACATGAATCAAATGCAAGCTCAAGGATTGAGTCAATTACCTTCACAAACAATTCCAAATGCTAAAGGGAATGTGAGTGCATTGACTCTTGGAAGCGGAAGAACTACAACTGAACTAGTAAAGAAAATTCTAGCTCAAGTAGATTTCAATACAGACACTTTTCCAGCCTCAATAAGTTCTACACCTCCACCGGATTTTGCTCAGAATATGTCAAATTCCAGCACAAGTCAAGCTCATATTGATCAAGCAATTCCAGTTCAAAATTCAAAACAGCCCTGCAAATCCAATTCTAAAATCAATTCCAACAGCACCTCTTTCAGTTTCTAAACCAGTTCAGCAGAATTTCTAGAAGGAAAACACTTCCATTCTAGATTTAATTAGGAATAATTTTGTTTCATTTCAAGCAACTTCTTCAAATTCGGCTCCCATTGAAGATTTGGAGAAAGATTCACAACAACAAGAAACTGAAGTTCACATTCCATTAACTTTTCCTCAAAGAAAAATTCAGCAAAGAAAGAATGTAGAGAAAGAGGAAGCTAGAGAGTTTCAAGACCTTGTGAATTTATTTAGCAAAGTAGAGGTGAATGTGCATTTGTTAACTATGATCAAGTAAATTCTAAAATATGCAAAGTTTCTCAAGGATCTATGCGTGCACAAAAATATATTGAAGGGGAATGAATTTATCAGCATGGGAAAGAATGTTTCAGTACTTTTCAACTAGCACCTCAGAGATGTGAAGATTCTAGAGTTTTCACGGTGCCTTGCGTGATTGGAAGTTGTGTTTTCGAAGATGCTATGTTGGATCTAGGAGCATCAATCAATGTAATGCCCAAATCAATCTTTCAGACACTTGGAATTGGGCCTCTACAACCGTCAGGAGTTGTTATTCAGTTAGCTGACCGTAGCCTAGCTCATCTAGTTGGAGTAATTGAAGATGTGTTAGTGAAGGTGAGAGAGCTTATTTTTCCTACAGATTTTTACATCCTAGATATGGAGGGGATTTACTTGCAAATAAGTCTCCACTCATTCTTGGTAAACCTTTCCTGAAGACTGCAAGAACAAAGATTGATGAACATGCAGGAACACATCGATGAAGATCGCGGATACAATGGTTCAATTCAATTTATTTGATACTATGAAGCACCTGTCAGAGCACCACTCTATTCTTAGCATTGATATATCATATGAGTTTATTAACATGGACTTGTTTTCTGAGTTTGTTTCACAGTTGGATATTTCTAATATTGATGAGTTTAGATATGAATATGAGGATTCTATCGATGTTGATGGGTATTTTGGAGTAGATGAGTTGAGAGCTATTTGTTGTCCATTTCCGTTTGAGAGAGAATATGTAAGTGTAGGGGATTGCACAGTGGAAGCAATACCCTAAGAATATTTCTGATTAAAGTATCATCTAAGTTAGGAAAAGGTTACTATGTAAGTGTAGGGGATTGCATAGTAGATGTCATACCCCAAGAATCACCACCTTCAATTATTCAGTCATAACAATCGGAGTTAAAGCCCTTACCTTAGTATCTCAAGTATGAATTTTTGAAAGATGATCAACAACTACATGTTATTATTGTCTAGAATTTAGAGTCAAATCAAGAATAGAGATTATTGGGAATTCTGCGACAACACAAGAAAGCTATTGGGTGGGCACTTGCTGATATTCCTAGAATCAATCATTCTATTTATATGCATAGAATTTATTTCGATGAGGATGTGAAGCCAGTGAGAGAACCATATAGAAGGCTAAACTCATTGATCCTTGTGTAGTAAAAAAAAAAGGTGACTAGACTTCTGCAAGCAAGTATTATTTACCCTATTTCTTATAACAAATGTGTGATCCATGTGGTTCATAAGAAATCAGGGCTTATAGTGGTAGCAAATGAAGATAATGAGTTGGTGTCCACTAGAGTTCAGAATTCACAGAGAGTTTGCATGGACTATAGGAAGCTGATTCAAGCAAAAAGGACCATTACCCTTTATTGATCAGATGATAGAGAGATTGGCAGGACAGTCACATTATTGCGTCCTAGATGGTTGTGTAGGATATTTTCATATTTGCATCGATCCGAAGGATCAAGAGAAGACTACCTTTACTTGCCCTTTCGATACATTCGTGTACAGACGTATGTCATTCGGACTTTGTAATGCTCCAGGAACCTTCCAGCGATGTATGGTAAGCATTTTTTTGTGATTTATTAGAGTATTGTATAAAGGTTTTCATGGATGATTTTTCATCAAACAGCGGGAACAAATAAAAAGGAAATTTGGGTTATATATATATATATATATATATATGAGAGAAAATATCAAAAAAAAAACTCAGAGATAGATACATAAATTAATGACCTACCATTTTCACTTTTATGTGTTTCATCACTTTATATGTCTATCTTTTAGATTTTTCCTTCTGCACATCATTTTATATATATATATATATATATATAAGGACCTTACCCAACAAATCTTGTACAAACCTCAAAAAAAAAAATTAATTTAAATTTTTTTATTAAGTATTATAATACAATCCCAACCCCTAAATTCTAAAATTAAATTTATTTTAACATAACCGAAAGCTTAAAAAAATACGCTAGCACGGACCAAGTCTGTATTAAGGATGACAATGGGTAGGATCTCATATTCGCCGTACCCATCTCCATTTATTATATCTATACTCATATCCATCCTCATACCCATCGGGTATTTAACTTTCATACTCATTCCCATACCCGTCGGAGTTTTAGGTATTCATGTCCTACTCATCATCCTATTACTCCCTACCATTCTCGTTTTTTTTTAAATCAATGTACTTGTTAGCTCTTCCTAGTCTCACGCTCTTTCAAATGGGTGAATATTTCTCGTGAAAAAGAAGATGAGATACGTGTTGATGATTGAATAAAGAGAGAAACTAAGACTTTTTTTTTCCTAAGACGGAAAGTGGGCTAAAATTTTTTCTTTCCCAATAAAAATGTATATATTATATCGGGTATCGGTTAGAGTATGGGTAGAATTTTACCATATCCGCCTTCATACCCATACTCAAAATACTCATACCTAAAATACCCATACTTGAATATTTATTTACTATAATCAAGTATAAAAATTCTCTCTAAATTCCCTTCTATTCAGGTCGGATATTAAATTACTCATGAAATTATCATCCGTAGTCTGTGCATCAGTCGTGTGTATATATAAAAGCAAAGTTGGGATTGGATAAGGTTGGGATACGAAATTGGAACACTCGATGGTATCCTTTATAAATTAAAGAGAGAAGGTTTTGATGAGACATCAAAAAGAAATTAAGATTTTGCAAAAAAAAAAAAAAAAGGGGATCAATTAAAATAAGATGATTTTAAATACAATTAGCAAATGGAAAACGAATGAGTTAAATGAAATCTAATAAGAAAGTCCAAATGGCCCAATTGTAGGATTTAATTAGTTATTGCCTATTATATTTTTCACCTCACAAATATCATTTTAGTTTTATTATATCAACTATGTCTATAATTGTTATATATAATATGTTAAAATAAATTTATTTAGTACTTTTATTTTAAATTATTATATATGAAGTATTATTATATTAAGATATTTTTATGAATTTAATTTAAATTATTCAAAATTGATCCAAATAAATATTGTTATAGAATTTATGATAATAATTACAATAATTGTTATAATTGTGTTAAAGTGATTTAATCTAGAGTGATTTTGATTAAGTTTGAATAATTTAGATTAAATTCAGAAAAAGTATTTTAATATAAGTGTATTTTAAGTGGTAATTTTAATTAAATTAAGTACTTTTAAATAGCAACTATATTCTAAAATAATAATAATATTTTTGAGTATCCTTTTGATATTTTTTTCAAGGATGTCTTTCCCGAAAATAAAAAATAAGTGCATCTTTTCAAATTGTTTTGTTCTTTGATTAAAAAGGTCATGCACCATTATCCATAATACCTACGATTAGGTTCTAATCTTAGTGGGGGTGTATTGTTTGTGATTTTCTCTATTGTAAGAAACAGATCTAAGAATATTAGTTATTTAGACTTTAGATAGATTTGTATAAGCGCTTTTTAATTTATCTTCATAGTCGGTGGAAAATTTCTATAATGATAGACTTATTATCTCAAAGATTAGTCGGTTTGAATAACTCGATATCTGAATTTAAAAAAAAAATTAAGTTTTAAAAAATAATTAATTAAAAATCAATTTCCTTAAAAGGTTTATTAAGTTAATTTAAAATTATCAACATGTGTATGGCTTGCCAAGATTAACGTTTGACAAATTCAATTTTCCTCTATAAATATTCATTTTTTAGCATTTCAATTCTTGGCACATACATCTCACTTGGACATTTTACCCCCATTTTTTAATAATTCCTATATATTCGTGGATGATATTCTTGTTTCCTATTCAAATTTTATAAATTATTACTTAAAATGGAGATTATAAAAGGTAGTTTGGTGCACAAAACTTCCATTAATATTAAATTTTAAGGGGTAAGATTTAATCACATTGAATCTATTATACATAATTTTATTTTACATTATAGTACACGAGGCTATTTCTTAACTCAAACTCATGTCTTTAAGGCTAATTATTCGACAATAAGTTTATCCATTAAAACTCCCCTTTTAGGTAAAATGCAGGATACAAAATTGTCCATGAAAAGTGCATTGCAATTAATATAAATGATATAGATCAGGTCGTCAACAAACACCTTTCCTTGCTTATTCGATAAAGAGATTACGATTTATTATTATAACAATGATGTCACAATCAGTCAGTAGTATAACGTAACTACCCAGCAACCAACCCACCCGGTCCACCGTAAGCCATTTTCCAAATACCTGTGGATGGAGGATCTCCTAAGATTTGATAATATTTGGCATCTGCATTCGTTATCAGAGACGCACTGCCCTCGCCCGGAGTGAATGGTTGCTGGTCGTCCCCTATGAACTGTGCATGAGTAAAAAAGCTGGCTTTACCAGGCCCTTCATGGGCAGGATGACCATTCCCCATAGGAGGAGACGCCTCATTGTTGGCTGTACGCACTTGACCTCCAAATTGTATCAATTTCGACACGTCGAAATTAGGGAAAAGCTCCTTTGGCCAATATCCAAGATTCTCATCCACTATTGACAACCACCAGTTTCCAAGTTGAGGATCCTGCATCCATTATTATATGAAACATATACGTTTAAAAATATATACAATCATTCAGTATATAAATACAATATATATAACTAAACTACCTTTAGTATTTGAAAGCCAAAGTATGCTTGTTTGCCTCCGTACGTAGAAAGGTCACTACTGGGGAAGGCAAATCCAGGTGCATAGTTTGCTGAAACTTGCACGAACCCTTTGCAATTTAAGTTCATGCAGCCCGTCTGGTAACCGTCGATCTGAATGTATACATTATCATCTGTGAGGTATATACTTAAAACACTTTTTAAAAAACGCAGTTTAATTAGTTGTTTTAAGAGTATATATACTTACCGTAAAAAAAGTGAAAAAACGACTAGAAGTATCGTTATATATCTGGGGATAAACCTGAAATAATAAAAATAATAAAAAAAGGAAATTAATTACAAGAATCAACAAATTGATTTTATGAGAAATATGCATGCATATGAATGTATATATATCAGGGTAACTTACGTGCCATCCGGTTTGAATAACATTCTGCTCGTCATAATCAGCATCGACGTCTCCGATCATCCACACTTGATTTTGAGAGACTTGATTTGGCCGCACATTTGGGAGTGCCCACGTAGTGACCTTTGATTGAAAGCCATGGTAACGACCTTTTTCGCTCTCAGCTATCGCATACTGCACTCACAAATTCAACAGGATTATCATTCAATTAATTTAATTAAGGAATTAACGAACTGCTGGAACTCTACTTTTGTGATGATATTTGTGAGTTTTTTTGCTATTTACATAATTCTGTTCGGAAGAATCAAGAACGTGATATCTAGAGCCATAGTTCCTGAAGTATTTGGGTAGTTCTTTCGCTATGATTAGATCTTCTTTTCGAGTTCGACGAATGAGAACAGTTCCTGGAGGACAAGTATCGTTGAAGCCTTGATCTAAAAGTGATTTGATTTTTTCATCCACAGTCACATTGTTCTTCGTTTGAAAACTTGGTCGTATCTGCAAACACATACATATAAATCAAGTAATTAACTCTATTTGTTGGCTAATATAAAAAATCATGTATATAAGTAAATACCTGTAGCTTATGATTTTTCAAAGCAGGATGATCAAATGCAGGTTGTTTGTACATTTCGATGCAGTCAAAAAGATCCCCAGTGAAGGACTGCGCACAGCAGCGAAGTAAACATAAAAAAGAAAAAAAAGTCATATATCATCAATATGACAAATTAAATAATATAATATTATCAAAATGAATAGAACTGATATACCTTGAGGGTTTTGACCGGGGGTTTGTTTAGGCTTTGGAGTTCCTTCTCTAACTCCAGATCTTCTTCTTCAGTCAAGGGAATCTTGTTTCTTCCTTCAATTGAACAAAGCAAAAGGGAGAAGAGCAACGACGAGTAAATAAGGCGCACTGACGCCATGATGAAACTATTTTGCTCCTTCTTCTCGTCTGAATATCTATTTATATTATAAAAATTCTATGACCAAAATAAATTACAGGTTAATATGTACTAAATATGAGGCCCATATATGCAAGCATTGATGTCGTTGCAAGGATAAAATTCTCTATACAATTATTTGTTATATAGTAATAAATTTATTTCATATTAACTAATTATAGTATAATATTAATGACTTGCCCAGAGGAGAAAGGATAGATTCCAAGAGTCGAATCCCTTTTCTCTGATTATTTATTAAAAAATTATAGACTGTTTTGATTTGCAATCTGTATGCGGATTGTTTTTCCTTTTTTATTTTTATCCTGGGCGTCGTTTTACGAGAGGATAAACTCCAAATTCTGAATTTTTCATTCATTTTTCTCTAAAAAAATCCTTTTTTACCTATCAGTCTAAATTAAAATATAAAATTAATTTTTTTATTTAAAACAAATTAAATTGAACCGAACTAAGTAAAAAAAAAAAGTAAAATTTTAATTATTTTATTAAGAAATTTCATATAAAAGTCATTGATGATTTTAAAAGCTCAGTTTTTTTTTTAAAATGCATCATTAAATCATGATGAATTCTTAAATTTATTCATTTTTTTGATTTTAGAGTTTTAATAAAGAATTTAAATTTTTAAAAATATAAAATTCATGATGATTTCTTAAATGATTCAAGTGGTAAATATTGGTGGTTCAATTTCAATAAATTTTTTCCTGATTGGTCTAACATTCGACGCACACAGATAATACTTAAAAAATCCTCGCCAAGGGTCACCTAGGTGAACTACGGTAGCCCACCACCACTTGATAATTCATTTATTTGATGCGCCTTTTTGGTTGAGGCTGGGTAATTTTGAGCGAATTGTATTTACTAATTACCGTATTTTAAATGTTTAAAAATTAAGAATTGTTTTGAGTTTAAATATATTTTTTCATCTTACTGGAAGAGATATTTGTCCTAATTTGAATTTGGTCTTATAGTACATTTAAATTGATGCGTAATTCAAGTGGAGGCTTGGTTCATTCAACCAATAAAGAAGTGCAAACCTCACTTTCCAACCCATTGAGCTCAACCCAAGTTTGACCTTTCATCAATTGCCCTTCAAAAATTCCATTTGAACCCAGCTCAAGCCACTGCGCTGGACCGAACCACACAGAGTATAAAACCTAAGTTTGGCACGATGAATAGTGGCTTGCACTATTGTTCATCGTGTCGTCTTCTTCCTCGCACGGACGCATAGCCCCGTTCCAATTCCATATCTGCATCTCAGCATTCATTCATTGGCGTTGAAGTCTTCAACTACCGGCTATCAAATTCTGATCATCAGGAACCACTGGCGGAGGTTTCTCGGCGGTGATTCTAGTCCGCGATTTCTTGTTTTTGCCACTGATTAGGAGGCATTCCTCCGATCTTTTGGTCCATCCTCACCTTGGCAACACAGGCGGCATTCTTCTAGTGTTGCTGAGTCTCCTCCGATGACATTCCATCTTCCGCAGCCTTCATCTGGGAGCAATGATTCCAGATTGCAGAATTCTAGATTTTTGTTCGTTGACAGTCCCGATTGGTCTTTGTTCGCTTGGGCAATTTCTTGGGCGTTCTTAGCTCTTCACGGCTGAGTTATAGCTGAGGTTTTTTTCTTCCGACATCTCATGAAGTGTCATTGCGGTTCCTTGTGTAATGCCAAGGAGAAGGAATGTTGGAGTGTGGTTAGGGAATTGGGATGTTTTGTTCCTTTAGATTCTGAACTTATGATGATGCAATTCTGTTTTACATTTTTTTATTTCTGCAATTCTAGTTCGTTTATAGCTTTTGCACACTTAGTTTTGTAATTGCAATTTTGTCTCTGTTCTTAGATTTTGAATTCTATTTCTTTGCTCTTCCATTCTATTTTTTTGTTCTTGCAAAAATTCCAAAGGGATATGTTATATAGATTAGTTGATTCTTGATTTTATTTGTTCTTTAGTCGTATTTCAATTTTTATCAATTAGTTTAGTTGTTAATTTAGTTCCATTAAGCGTAGCTTAGGTTTCTTTGTTAAGGAATACTTTAGGTTAGTTGTTTATGTAGGATCGTAAAGCGCTAGAGGGGTGGCTTTCATGTTCGTTTTAGATAATAGATTAGTTGATTCTTGGTTTTATTTGTTCTTTAGTCGTATTTCAATTTTTATCAATTAGTTTAGTTGTTAATTTAGTTCCATTAAGCGTAGCTT
>JBBMJZ010263134.1:0-18565 GCA_037833815.1 Zingiber zerumbet
CGCACGCGAGAAGATGATTCAACATTACTAAATCGATCCACTGATCGATTCAGTCATGCTGAATCGATCAGTGGATCGATCCACCGTACCGATCCGCACAGATAAGTGCCGCAGCATAGCAATCTCGTATATATATATATATATATATTTTGACTAGATTAAATATTTATAATTAAATTAGTTATGAAAATATATATCTGTCTATTTTAACTATTCATATAATATTCATTTTTTTATTCCATTCCTAAGTAACTATGAAATTTAAATTTTATTATTAAATTAATGACGAAAATATATATTCAGAGGATTCTGACATTCAGATGGGATATTTTAGAAGTTGAGTTGGTGAGAGGTATTCTATAAATTAAGTATGTCATTTCATAAAAACTAAAATATGATGTGCTCTTTGAGAAATTCAAAAAAATTGGGCGGGGCTTTAATAAAATATCCTATTTTATAAATTCGGAAGAATTGTTAATATTAAGGGAAGTTTTAATCATCATGTAGCTTCTTGAATTCAATGTTTTTAAATGCAACTTTAATAATAAAATTATGTTGCCAACGTCAAAAAAAACACAGGGAATAAACACACCGTTCAATCTTATGAAAATAGGAAAGTAAAAGGAGCATGGAATGTGACATTAAGTAGATTTTTATAGTTTACACTCAAACCAAGTAAAAAAATAGATTAATTATTTTAAAATAAAAATCAAATATATAAACAGTGCTAAAAATAAGAAGAAAAAAAACTCCTACTATGGTAACAAAGCTGTAAAATTTTTGGAAACAATTAATTTTCAAACTATAAATGGTTAAATATTAATGAAAAAATTCCTACTTGTTCTTAAAATGACAATTCTATTAGCCGCCCACAATGTAATTGTTAAGTAAGCTTTGTTACAATACAATTACATATGTCAAGTGAGTAAGAGTGTGAGTGTGTATTCCGTGCGATAACACTCTTCGAGTATCCTAACGTTGTCGTTTAGATACGACAAGCACCGCACGTGTTAGCCGTAACATAATTGAATAAGCTACGTACGATAAAACACTACGGTCGTAACTTATGTCTTAGCATATTCGATCGACCAAGAACAAAATGCTAGTTCGGGTTGGATCTACATTGAAACTAGACCTTGAAAGTTTTGATAAACTTACAATTAACTCTTTCCAAATTGTTATAATAAACTTATAGCACGTTATTATTTTACACGTGTTTTTCTAAATAAAAAGTTTTTTTACAGCTATTTTTTAATGTTAATTTTGGCAGCTTCCAGTCCGGGTCAGTTATCCTAAGCAGTCACCAGACAGAACATTCCCTTCCGTTGGCACTCGTAATAGATCAGGGCCGTAGATCGTCGTGTGAACGCGAGAGATTGACCAAAGTCAAAGACCCGGAGCACAAGTTGAACTGCTTCAGACGAGGAGGCACGACTCCGGGTCAAAGTTCCCGAGGCACAAAAACCAGCGCCCAGCGAGGGGTTTTATCCCTCCCCCCTTCGTTCTACTCGCCACTATAAATACACTCCCTCACTCTTCTTCGTATCGGCGAATCCTTTCTTCTCCGGCGATCTCAATCTCTCCTTCCTTAGGGGGCGCCGGAATCGTGATCTCGGAGGCACAGAGTACGAGGGGGTTTGAGGTTTGATCCAACCCATTCGGTATGCTGTTTTCATTCCCGACTCTGATTTGTTTCCCATCTCGAATCGCAGCAGTGGATGCGGTTGCGAGTTTCTGGACGTAGGGGAAACCGTGACTGAGTTTGTGGTGTTGATTTTTTTCTCGTGTTGCGGCGTCATTATGTGGAAGGGGAACTGGGAAGCGGATAAGGCGTGAGTTGGGGGAGTTTATTATCGTGTTCATTTTGTTTTTTCTTTTGTGAGATTTTATGCTCCGTTGCTTATTCGTAAGTTTCTGTTTTGGTGATGTTTTTTTCTTGTCAGGCTTGATACCTATATCTATGATTACCTAGTGAGACGCAACTTACTGACCACTGCCGAAATTTTCAAGGAAGAAGGAAATGTTGTGACGGAAGCTTTGGGTGAGTAGATTCTATTTTTTATTTTCCATTTTCTTAGACAGTTCTTTAGCATCGAGTACGTCAAAGATTTATCAAGTTTTGTTTTGTGAATATGTACTAGCAGTTTTAGTTCATGGTGTTCGTTTGTATTTGGCAACTAGCTCTATTATGTCATTCATGGAAAACACTGTGGATTCTTATAAAAATGAGAGTTAGCAATAGCTTTTGTTTTGAAAGGGCAATGCTTTATACATGGAGCTAGTGTTTTTCTCCCATTTGCTTGTATTCGTGATCAATGATTAGTCAACTAGGTGTGGCTTTGACAAAAGTTTCTATAAAATTTAGAGGAATAATAGTTGTTTATCAAAACTGAGTAGGTTTAGAGAGTTATTCTACCAATTGGTACATTGGGTGTGTCACTTGATTCTGCGCTGAAATGCACAAATTTGGGTTGTATTACTACCTATTATACTCAATGTACATTTCGTTTTCTCTTGACCATGCTCAGATACTGCCTTCATACACTTCTCCTTTTGGCTTTCTTATACAGGTATTCAGAATAGCATAGAAGAAGAAACAAACAGGAGAGAAACTAAGGAGGAGAAAAAAGAACAAAACCTAGGTGATTTTCTTATTCTAGATTCACCATTCCTTGCCCAACTATATACTTATATCCATTGAATATGCACCCCACAAATAGATAATCTCCTATTTAATCGTAGTTTACTATAATGATTGAGAAAAGCAAGTAAAAAAAAAAAACGTATATTTAAGGTAAATATGGTTAAGTTTGACTAAAGGAATTTTGTTTTACATCATATGTTCATAAGAGACACCATTATCTATATGTTGGACTCTTTACATAAGCCCAATTTTAAACTATCCATGTGAGACTAATACCATATTAACATAAAACTCCTAAAAACTCTCTTAAGCTGGAGCACAAGTACTATCTATACCCATCTTGTTATATGAACTAGTAAAATTCTCATAAGTAAAACATTGACTAGACTCAACAATAAAACAAAATATAGTACTCACATTCAAGTGAGACGAAGCATGTAGACAATTCTTCTTGACCACAAATTATACACAATCAATGATGCCTTTGACTTGATGTTAGCACATTGACAAAGAGATGATATAGAGAGAAAGGATAAAATTAAACAAAAATGAAGCGAGATCTCGAGAATTTATCTCGAGTGGGCTTCTCTATGAGGGCAACTTATACAAGAACACATAATAGACCAATAAAAAAGGAAAGAACTTAAGGGTCTTAGAGGGAAGATAAATAGCACAACTAAGACCTTTTGTTTGACTTGTGAAATAAAAATAAATATTTTCTCATTTGAGAAGGATAATACAACTCAACCTTTTTTGGATATAATTAATTAAGAACAGTATAGGAGATGGATAAAATAGTAAGTGTTGATGGAAAAGGAGCAAAACAACACATGCTAAATAACTTATGAAGGAAATATGCCTAGGGAATTCCCTCACAACACTACTTAGAAGTGCTAGAGCTAGGGCAATATTGGAGGACTTCATAGATCAAGAGGTAAGAAGACGACATGGCAGACTTGGGTAAAGGTAGATGACAAAGATGTAGAGATCCAAAAATAACCTATGTTCAAAAAGTAGAAATGACTTAGCGATAGCATGCGACTTCCCTCAACTCCTCTAATTGAAATATGGGCTCTAGGGAAAATATAAGGGAAGGGTCTCCATATGATCAATGATAAAAGGTTGACGAAGAGTTTAACAATGTATTTCTCGAACAAAAAAATTACAAGATTGTGCATCATGAAGTCACCATGGAACTATGGAAGGAGTGTGAGAAGTGGAGGATTGCATGAAAGATGGAATTAGAGCTAAGAAAAGGTGGTTGCATGAAGGAAAATGTGGAGGATTGCATGCTGGTGAGAGCTAGAAGTGAAGGAGAAAAAGGATCAAAAGATGAGGGGAGCCACTAGCGACGCAACCTCTCCCTTAGATACTTTTTTTAAGAAAACCTCAATACTAAGAGGTTAACTTTAACACAAATAATGATTTCTGTAGAAATGAAAGACCATATGTTTACAAGAGACACACTTACCTATATATAAACTTTAGATATAACCTACTTCTAAAATATCCATGTGGGACTAAACCCCACTACGTAATCCTTAGTTACCTAATATCTTAGCATATACTTTTTTATTTTCTTTGTGATTGTTATTAGAACAGAGTGACATTCTATCTTAATAGACTTGTTTTGTGAAAGACAAGATTAGCAATGATATAAATAATCACTTTATTGCAAACTAAATACATATAAATCAACTGAGGACACCTTTGTTCATTCATTAGAAATTTAACTACACTAACCATCTAGGAACAACATGAAACATAGCAGGATATTTTTCTCAGTCTTATTGTAATTTGATTCTTGCTCCTCCAGGAAATTAAATTGCTTTCAACAATGATCCAATGCCTAGTTATACACCTTCTATCTATCAAACAATACCAAAATTGCTGTTCCTAAACTATACTGACCGCTTTCATTGAGTTTCTCTAATATGTTGAAAGAACCTTCATGTTTTCCTGCTGTTTATTTAGGATTTTCTATCAACTAACTCAATCAACAGAAGATCCTGTTAATTTTAGTAATTGTAAGTCATATCAATTTCCTTACCAACTTAGAAGCAATACTTATCTTCAAATTTAGTTCTTTAATCTCTAGCAAGTTTGAGATTCGGGATCCATGAGGGCTGTGTTGTCCACAGAATTAGATCCGGCATGGTAGTTTCAATAACCATATTAAGTGCACTCCCACGTAGAAAAGTTCATTCAACCATTGATTCCTTAACACTGCCTCGATACCAATAAATTAACAAATTTGACAAAGATCTTTGTCTTGAAAGTGGTTATAGAGATTCACTTTAGCGTTGCAATAAAACTGTAAATATCTTCTGGAAACTTATCAAACCTGAGTTTTCACAAGATTCTTGACCTCAAAGATTCCAAACGTGATATTAATGACATTGCATACAGACAATAATAACAACAAGGAAATACTTGCTCAATTTAGTTTATAATTGTCACCAATAAACTTATGTTTACTTTTGATTTGATGATGTATGCTAAACTTTCATTTCCTTATATATTGATCCAGACAAATATTTGAGAATCTTAACTTTTATTGTTTAACTTTTTAAACAATTAGTATTTAATGTTTCATGTCCTGAGAATATGCACATTAACTATGTAGTCAATTTTGGGATAAGTCAAGAATCCCCTACCCAAATTGATTTCATGCTCAATTCCTTTCCTCTTGTATTATGTTGAGAACTTTGTATTATACTTGTATCATCCATATTAGACTATGGATACCCCATTTCGAGCTATGTATCTCCCTTACCATTAGAGATAGCAACGAGTAGGATGCTTGCGAATAATGCATGTACTTGTGCAAGATATCTAATATTCCATACTGGTTCCATACCCCTCATGGTTATTTATTGCTCTAGCAGAACCCATGCACATAATGTTAAGATGGGTACCTTACTCAACTAAATGTGTCAGGTACCCATGGGTACTATCAAAACATGAGACTAATAATAACATAAATGAAAGATTAGGGATTTTAAGTATGTATATCAGTATTGTGTATATTATGAAATCAATCAAATATTTCATGTATATTGGCTTTAAACATAAACTTGCCCCACACCCATCAAAGTATTTATTGATTCACCTAAATCCATCCTAAGCACATTTAATTGGTAGCCAATTGTGAAGTCATGAGTATCTTTTGGTGCAAAAACATCAAGTATGCTTGAGCCTGCCATCTACCTATCTTGACAAATTATTGGATGTGCCTCTCCCTTATACCTTGAATGGTACAATATTTAAGTCCATGCTGAGATCCTTTTCAAAGAACTGAAGCAAATCTTTCCAACAATTTTTAATCTTCATCATGGTGGATGTGGTTTCTCAGCACCAAATTTTATGCTTACCTATCAGTGAACCCATACAAACTGAATTTTTTTATCTAGCTTTCAATCATGTATACATAATATGCTTGGCACCTGTATACCATATTATGGAACTTGGATTGGCATGCAGAAAATAATCTTCCAGAGAATATCCTATCAGACTGGTGGTCTATATTTTCTGATGTTTTCATCGCTAGAACAAATGAAGATCATTCTCCAGTTGATTCATCACTGAAGGGGGTAATTTTCTTTGATTTGGAATGATTTAAGATTTTATCAGAAATGATGGTTAGAAAAACCTTCTGTTCTACTCATAGATACACGGGACAAAAGCAAAAGATCATCAAGAGCAGTTACAAATGCAGCACTTACAGATCATACCACAAGAACAGACCCAACTGCAGCAACAAGGAGGCATTCATCCTGCTTTGATTGAGATGATAAATGCTACCAATGCCAATGAGATTCCAAAAACTAGTTTATTGGATTCCAAAACATATGAAGAGGGGGTGGATCAGCCACAGCTAATAGCAGATACTGAGATATCCACACAGTTTCTTGACGCTAACAGAGACACACTTTTACAATCTACAGCCATCCATCCAGGGTAATAACTAGTTTTTTCCCCTGAATCTGGAGTTTTTCTAGGATGCTTTAAAGAGGTCATAATAAGTTGTTTCAAATCTAATTGGGCAGGCAGCTTATCCAATACAATCACATTAATGGATCTTCTGATATGCAGCATAGTCAAGGACAAAATCAATACACACCTGTATTATTTTAACACCATCTAATTCTTGTTTATGTTACCTTTTATCTGTATTCTTGCACGCTCATGTTTACTGTTATTATCCACAGTTGCATCACAGTAAGGGTGAGGCAAGTTCATCCCAAAGACCTTTGAATGTGGACCCCTCTACACCTCAAAGATCTCTGAATGTGGATCCTTCATTGTTTCGCCGTGGAATTCTGGGGGCAAAATCTCGAACAAATGGAGCTGGTAAGCAAATTATCCGGTGAATTTTGTGCCTTGGAACATGTTCATCATCATCAACCTAAGCTGTGTTTGTCTCAACTATTTGATATCAGTTACATAAATCATATTTCTCTATTGAGGTCTATGTGAAGCTAGCACACTAGTAATATTTAAATAAATTATTTTTTCCCCTCACATTTACCTATGTTTTATTTGGCCTTCCTCTACCGCATACATCTTCCTTTTACATAAATTCCACAGTTTCTTGGTTATTGAATCTATTAATTGTCCTTTGAACATGCTACTAAATATCCCCACGGGCTGACGTAGTTGGTTCATGCAAGGGTGTTGCTGCCAATAGGTCTAGGTCGATTCCCAGTGGGTGCGGGGTGCCCCGTTGGTTGTCTCAACTTCTCTTTGCATGCGCTGCTGTTGCTGGACGAAACCCCCGTGATTTACCTCAACTTTTGGTAGTTTTTTTTTTTTTTTGGGGGGGGGGGGGGCATCTTGGAGGGGCCGTTGAGGTTATGGTTTCACCTTTTGCTGCCATATAGCTCAGGGAACATTTGGTTCTTAACTCATATTAATTAATCAAGCACAACTTCATATATTGCAATGTTGTTCTCCACAAGATTACGGCCAATTCTTTCTAGACAGAGTACCATCTTGATCTTGAAATCACCTTGAAAAATTTTGGTAATTCTACTAGGATGTTTAAGTGTCTATCACAGTAAAGTTCATTGCTCAAAGCACCATTTTTAAAGGCACCCGAATTATAAGTTCCTTAACAAATTGATTGGATGGTTACCATTTTTAGTTTGTCTACTTGTGTTCTGTAACCTTACGTGTCTTTAGCAATAATGTATTTATATATAATGTCTACTTGTGTTAATCATGATGATCTGGTAGAAATTTGATGTTTTGTTCATATTTATATCCTTCAGTGATGAACCAAGGTGTCAGTAGTCTTCCACTTAGAGGGCGGCCACCAAAGGTATTGTTATATTCTTTTGAAATTGTTCTCTTTTATTTTGTCAACTCTGTGTACCAAATTTACCATATAGTCACACGGCCAGGGTTGACACCACTCTGATTGTTTCGATCTACTTACTTTTGTATGAATTTACACTTCCTGAAATATCTCTCTTGATTCTCTATTCAACCACACTTCATAAATGGAATATGTGAATTTAAATCCATGTTTATATCTATTTTCATAACTTGGGCCACTTCTCTTTTTTGTTGTATGTTTATTTCACATTCCAATTGATTGATACATGCTTTTTATCCACCTGTCAGAGTGGTAGGCCGAGAAAATCAACCTCTTCTGGAGCTGGATACAACAGTCGTACCGGTACTGCAACTCTTTCTGTTACCCCACCTCTATCAACCCCTATTATCGCAACTGCTTCTGGAGCTTCCATGGCTAATAACTTACAAAACTCAAATGCTCCTTTCAAAAGTTCGACGGAAACACTTTCTATTACCCCACCTCCATCAACTCCTATTCATATATCTGGTTCTGGAGTTTCCATGGATAGTAACTTACAAAACTCAAATGCTATTTCCAAAAGTTTGATGATGCATGGAACAGATGGAACATATGGACTTGCCTATTTCAACCAAATGGTACGTCCATGAAATCTGATTTCAGTTTTGTTATGAAAACTGGAAGATAGTGTATCATCTTATTAAAATATAATTTACTCTTCTGATTGAAGGATGATTGTGAGACTTTTGAAGACATTATTGAATCTTTTTTCTCCAATAACGAAGATGGAAGGGAGATTTTTGCTACTACTAATATGACTGCTGCGCATGATACGAAATCTCTGAATGGTATCTGTGTTCTGCATTGGTTTTCAACTAGTATATCAACTAATTTCATTAACATGTTCTATATCTGTCTTAGGAGTTACTCTCACTGAATCTGGTCATGCACATACCAGTCAAAGCATAGTTTCTTGTCACTTCTCTTCAGATGGAATGTGGCTTGCTAGTGTCGGTCACGATAAAAAGGTAGTATATCTTGTATACGCGATGATGGTTTCATTTTCTTGAAGCTCATCATCATGGAGTCTACCATCATGTAATTACCCTGAAAGGTAGTTATAGCTTCGGTCAGTTTTTATTAGCACACTTATGCTGGAAGTATACCATCCTAACTTACTGCAGCACACTATACTATGCATGATGGTATACCAGCATGTAGGGTTTTCTGCTTGGTTCAAGTTGGTGACCTTGGGTGGTGGAAAGAAGAGAAAAAAACCCGATATTTGTCAATATAGTTGCTACAGTATGCGACAAAAGATGTTTAGTTGCTAATTATTTGCCATTTCATTGAATCGCCAAAAAGCAATCACATGTAAGCTTGAAGTCATCACGGAAGAGGAATAGTTATCCTGGGGTTTAACTACCATTGGTCGGTGCAATTCAAAATATAGAAAGTCTAGTTGGTCAAGAACTTGTAATACAAATTAAGGACTTCTGTGTAGAGTCGTTTATTTGTCGTTTTTTGAAAACATTTCAATGAGCTAGTTTTTGCAACTAGATTTAGACATCAAGCAACTTCTCCTATCTGTAAGATTGTGACAACTTTACTACACATTTCCTGATGATTTTGTCATGCACAATAGTAAGACTACAAAGCTAGAGCACTAAGCACTATTGAACTTTGTGAGACGGAGAGACTATGTACCAGAAGTAAGCATGACGATTTGGACAAAGATTAAGCTTTCCAATGGCTAATACATGCTGCCACAAAATTTCATTTTCAACAAAACTATCCAATGAGTTCTTGATGTACGGCTAAACTTTCTTTTCAGAGTGTGCTGGTTTACTTATTGGATGCTGTATCCTGCATTAGTATCTATGTAACTTGTAGCAAACTTAATTACCATAGATTTTTTTTGTTACTTTTATTTAAGTTTCAGGTGCTTATAGTCTTATTTTATCTGATAGGTTATCATCTGGAACATGGAGACATTGCAAACTATTAGCAGTTCCGATGAACACTCCAAATTTGCGACGGGTGTCTGTTTTAGCCCCAACTCAACTCTTCTGGCATCATCATCATTTGATAAAACTCTGCGACTATGGAATGCCTCTGAAGTATGGTGTTATTCTTCTTACAACTTTTATATTTTGTAAATTAGGTCTTTTGGTGTTTAGATATAATATTAGTGTTCGTGTGCAGTTAGATTAGAAGTCATGGTCTGTTTGGTGTTTAGATATAATATTAGTGTTCGTGTGCAGTTAGATTAGAAGTCATGGTCTGTAGTGCTGAATCAGAAAAACAATATCGGAGCATCATTAGTTTTATTTCGGTTATCTGTCATATGATAACACATCTATATCTTCTAGGAACATTACGGAGGTAAAGTGAATCAATCAAGTAGTTTTTTTAACCAAATGATATCCTTTGTTCCTTTGCGATCTTGCATTCTCTAGCAAGAAGCTTTCGCCTATAGATGAGTTATACTCCCCACACCGAGCTCACATTTTCTCACCTGCGGTTTCCTATCAAGGTTCATAGCACAATTTGGAGTCATGGTTACTAACAATCTGAGACAATGTTATGTTGTTTCTTTTCAGTGCTGACTATTTTTTAACTCTTTTAAATTTGTAGTCTTCTGTCAACTGTTTACATACTTTCTCCGGGCACAATGCACCGGTAACATCACTCGACTTTCATCCCCAAAAGTCTGATCTTCTCTGCTCCTGCGGCAACAATCGTGATATTAGGTACTGGAGTGCCAGCCACTTTTTATGCACGAGGAGTTTCATGGTTAGTCGGATTGCATCTCAATCTACTTACTCTTATTCCCAATGGCCGAGTTCAATTTTCTTTGTCGCTGAGCCAGGGTGCTACGATCGGAGTCAAGTTCCAGCCTAGAAGTGGCCTGTTCCTGGCTGCAGCAGCAGACAATGGCATTACCATTTTCGATGCTGAGACGACTATAAGACTTCACATTTTACAGGTCAGTTTGAGCAGATAAGACATTTTTTCATAACTTTTCTCGTATAGATTCCTAATCTTTTCTTCGAATTGTAGGGTCATAATAAGATAGAGTCGATATGTTGGGCTGCAAACGGCGATACTCTTGCATCTGTAAGTAAGGACATGGTTAAAGTGTGGTGCTTGCGAACAGGGAGCTGCATCCATGAACACAAATCCAGGGGTGAAAGGTTCAGTTCATGCGTCTTCCATCCACAATCACCACAAATTTTGGTTCTGGGAGGCAATAAAGTAAGTACACACCCCATTAGTTATTATTGGAGCAATAGGTAATATCATTTATCCCAAGCGGTATAGTATTATCGGTCCCATGACAAAATACCTCCATTAGTTATTATGATCTATGTGTGCTTGCTCCAAGAGTTTAAAATTAGAAGAATGATTGCTCAAAAAATAATCTTTTAAAAGTTTTTAAATAAGTAAATTTTCTGAAAGCTCGAACTCTAAAGAATGATTGCTGCTTAATCTCTTGCCATTCATGCAGACACTGAAGCTCTGGGATGTGACTGAGAACAAGAGTTTCACTGTCCCTGCACATGAAGACCTTGTTTCCTCCTTAGCACAGTCGGAGTCGACAGGCCTGATCGCATCTTCTAGCTATGACAAATCTATCAAAGTATGGAGATAGTTGCGGGCACTCAAACACATGAAGAAGCCCTAGTAAATGAGTTACAACTTTACTTAAAGAGCATAAGGCACTCTCTAACCCTCTCCATAGGATTCACATTCCCGAATAAGAGGAGAGGCAGGGAATGAGAGCAATGCCAGGTTATTTCTGTTCTTATTCCGGTCAATGATTTACCTTCCCAGTTTTACACTGTCAAATCAAGATTTGGCAGTCCAAATAAATCTGTCAAAAATTTGAAACATTCTCATTGTATCCGATACAACATAATTTTTTTTGGATAAAAATAAAAAGGCAACCCTCTTTCATTTATTATCCATGCCATCACGAGACTTTCTCTCTGAAATTATCTTTATTTTGACGTTGTTTAAGCACCTACGAGATTCTTAGATGTTACACAATTGTAACATTTATGATCCTGAAACTAATTATGTAGCAGTTAGCAGCAACTATGAAAACGTAACCAGTTATAGCAAATCAAATGTACAATTCAAGTTTATTGATTTTAATAATAAATGAAAGAGGAGCCCCTTCGCCATTTTGATTTTTGCCACTTTCTAAAGCTACGATTTGAGTTTGCAACGTTGCTACTTCATGTTGATCAGTTAGATGAAGGAAATCGAAGGAGCACGAGTCCAAATTTTGCCAATTTATCGATTCAATCTTATGTACGCATGGATAGATAAATTACATTGATAATTGAAAATTGAAACATCAAGAAGACTGAAACAGTGATCGGAACTGAAGAGTAGAACTGCAATCGATCAAATTCGAGCAGCAAGACCAGAAATTCGAAGCTAATAAAGTAGAATTTGTTTCTGCGAGCATGTAGATTCAGAGAAAAGAAGCAGGATGCAATGCAACCTCATAGTCTGCGGCCGTAGCCACCGCCAGGGCGAGACGGGAAGGTAGGCGGCGCGGAGGCCTCCGCCTGCTTCTCGACGCCGGGGAGGTCGGGCATGCCGAGCGACGCGAGCATGTCGAGGGTCTCCTTGTCGACCTCGATGCGGTCGACCTTGATGGCGGACTCGTCGGGCACGAAATCCATGCGGCGCTCGCGCTCCTCCTCCTGGAGCTTCAGGGAGATGCCGCGGACGGGGCCGCGCTGGATCCGGCGCATGAGGTGGGTGCTGAACCCGGCGATCTTGTTGCGGAGCCGCTTCGAGGGGATGATGGCTACCTCCTCCAGGATCTTCTTGTTGGTGTGGAAGTCGAGGGTCATCCTCGAGTAATAGCGCTCGATGACTTGTCGGGAGGACTTCTTCACCGTCTTAGTCCGGACGCGACCCATCTCGGTGGCAATGCGTTCTTCTTCTCCGGTGAAATTAGGGTTCTCGGTGGTGGCGGCGCCGTTTCGATTCCTACTGGGTTCATAAATAGGATCGGCACTGGAGGCGGCGTTAGGGTTTTAACGGCGTCGGGTCCTTGTGGGGCTCTGTTTTTTTTTCTTTATTTTGCTTTTTACCCCTTATATTTTATAATAATTGTCAAAATGCCCTTGATGTCTTCTCAAAAACTACCTTCCTGCCTTCTGCCTTCTGCCTTCTGCCTTCTGCCTTTGACCGTTTGGTGCCCAATCAGGGAGTAAGAGAGGAAGAGGAAGAAGAAGAGGCGGCCGCGACGGCGATGGAAACCTCGACACAAGAATCGCCGGTCAGCACCAACGTCTTCACGTTCGACTCCCCCCACCCCGTCTACGCCATGGCGTTCTCGCCTTCCTCCGCCTCTCCCCGGCTCGCCCTCGGTTCCTTCGTTGAGGACTATTCCAACCGCGTCGAGGTGGTCGGCTTCGACGAGGACGCTCTCGCCTTCCGGCCCGATCCTGCCCTCTCCTTCGATCATCCCTACCCTCCCACCAAGCTCATGTTCCACCCCCTCTCCCTCCCCCTACTCGCTTCGGTCTGCGACTCCCTCCGCCTATGGGGCCTCGGACCCGACTCCACCGAACTCCGATCTGTCCTCGACAATGGCAAGTCCAGCGGTTACTGCACCCCCCTTACCTCCTTCGACTGGAACGACGTCGAGCCCCGCCGTGTCGGTACCTCCTCCATCGACACCACTTGCACCATCTGGGACGTCGATCGCGGCGCCATCGAGACGCAGCTTATCGCCCACGACAAGGAGGTATACGACATCGCCTGGGGCGAGGCCGGCGTCTTCGCTTCCGTGTCGGCTGCCGGATCCGTCCGCATGTTCGACCTCCGCGACAAGGAGCACTCCACGATCGTCTACGAGAGTCCTCGCCCCGACACCCCTCTTCTCCGCCTCGCATGGAACAAGGTCGATCGCTGCTACATGGCCGTCACCACCATGGACAGCAACCGCGTCGTCGTGCTCGACATCCGCTCCCCGGCAGCCCCCGTTGCCGAATTGCAGAGGCACCGCGCCAGCGTCAACGCCGTCGCGTGGGCCCCGCACGCCGCGCGGCATATTTGCTCAGCAGCGGACGATGGCGAAGCCCTAATTTGGGAATTGCCGGCTCCCGTTACCGTGTCTGGTTCCTCAGCAGCCGCGACGACCTCAGTGGCGTCGGAAGGGATAGATCCTATCCTAGTCTACTCGGCAGGTGCTGAAATCAACCAACTGCAATGGTCTTCTGCACATCCTGATTGGATCGGTATCGCCTTCTCCAACAAGGTGCAGCTGCTTAGGGTTTGAAATCCTAAAAAGGCGAGCTTAACTACGCATCCTTATATCCCGATTTAAATTGGTTGCATGAAGATCTCCTTTTTCTAGTTCATGAGTAGTTAGCTAAAAGAAGATTTGGTTTGTGGATGAGGTCAAATTCTTCAACAATTTCTATTACTTGATCACTTTGCAGTTTTCTCTTTAGCAAAGTGTACTATGAGGTTAACCATGGAGTGCTACTCTTACTTTTCTTTAGGTTGGAATTGACTAGGATGCGATCTCCTTTTTGGTCTGTCACTTCATAACCATGAGATTTCTCCAGCAGTTCCAGTTGTTGAGATCCAAGTTTCAATATAAATAGCCTAGATCATAATTCCCCTAAGATTACTGAGTATCCCACCATGACAGTTAGAAGGATGAATTCCTCATAAACTCAATGCATTTTGAGCAGCTTTCAGAATCTTCTTTTGTTGTCTACTTGTAGGTGGGGGTTGGATTCTAGTGAACAAGAGCTCATAAGTAAGAGGCAAATAAGTGCCATTCCCAGGAATTTTTGTTTGTTGAACTTGGATATTCTTGACTTTTTGATTCACAGAGATGCAGTGGGAAGGGAATTGGCAACTGCTTTTAGATGTGGCTACTAATATGATCCTTGCAGGAAAATATGCAATTTTGTCATAGTAAATTAAGAGGAAAAGGTACTTTGATGGTGTTGGACCTCACAAGTTATGATCTTACCAACGATAGAGAGCATCATTGATATGAGCAGTCATGAGCTTGAAATGCTTGGTCAGTTACATTTAAGGGGGAAAGAATCCTAGAAAGTATTCCCAAGCAGTAGCTAACAATAACTGTTTTCTGTATTACTTATCAATTAATTGCAATTGGCTTTTGAATATTCTCTTTAAATTCTAATGTGCTCAGGATAGTTAATAAATCACATTAGTCCTCAAGCATAATTGTGATACCAGAACTAAATAACAATGAAATTATGCAATAGAGTTGACAATACTCTTATATTTGGTTAAAGTCTTGGATAAGCTGGATGGTAGCTTGAGCTCTACTGCATTGCAGCAAGGGATGATTGAGATTCATGATAATTTTGGTCATGTTTAACCTATATTTAAGATTACTGTTAATTTTTTTTCAGATATTCCAGAACTCTGTAGATGTTGAAGTCTAGGATGCCTTACACAAGTAAGTTTTCAATACTTAAATCCATACTTGATTCTCACTTATCAAGTTTATATATTGTCCAAATCCAAGATGCTTCACATTTAACAGACATAAGAACATTATGCAAGGCAATGTCTCTTGTGTAAGAGAAGATTCTAATTCATATCTTTGAAGCTTAACCACAATTTAGCCACCTTTGTCAGCTGAAAAACACTTATGCAAGGCTTGACCTTTTTTAACTTAACCTCTACTGAAAGACATAATTCTGATTTACTTGGACATGGGACAATTATTTTGTCGAATAGAAGTTTGGTTCTAATACAAATAGATGAATAGGTGGCTTTCACATTATTTTAACCGCTAAAGATTTTGGATGGTTCGGCGTGCATTAAGCAAGATTTATGATCTTGCAACATGTTCTGAGAAGCCAATGCTTCCATCAAATTTCATTAAAATTTTTAGAAAAGATGTTGAAAACTTGATGCGAAAATAGTCAAGCTTTCCAGATACATGCAAGAAAAATAAGACTATTTGCACTTTTCTATGGTCAATGGACCCAATTCAATGCATGATATCTCTACCACATTAAGATAGCCTAGTTTACCCCAGAACATTTAATTATTCTCTCTGCAAAATTTCATTGTTACCTAACTGCTATGAATTATTCTTTTGGACAGACAACTTTATGCCGCCATGACTTGTTATTAGGGCACATTTTAAGTATCACAAATTTGCTCTTTATCTAGTTGTTCTTCAGAGGTCATTTTAGTTTTCCAGTTTGTGCTTCATCATGAGAGACAAATAACATGCGATATTAAGGTTTTTGCATTAAATCTGACTGGCTGTTATCTATTCCTTCCCTTTCAGTTGTGGAGATGACTTGGGGATTTCAGGTAGCAGCCAGCAATCAATTTCTGTACCGTTAATGCCATGAACAGAGGTCTGCTATACTCTCTTGAATCTAATTATCTAATTATCTAAGATAGGAGTAGTCTTGTGAATCACACTAGTCGAATCTCATTTGAACTAGATAGATAATATTATGCACTCTTTACTCTAGATTATCGTTTGTTTGTCTATTTGTAACTTATTCCTCCTGTGTATGGGAAATGCAAACTCTGTTCGATTGGCTTGATGATGAATCAGACCTTGCTCCTCAGCTATTAATAATTGTTGGAGGATCAAGAAGTCATGCGGTAAGTCTAATGTAGTTGCCTGCAAGGTTTAAGAGAAACTAAAGCGGGGACTCGAGGTTATGGAGATATTAATGTGGCCCTAATATCATATAAAGGAAAAAACATAGAAAGAGGTTAATAAAATATCATTGAAAAATATAAGAAATATATATATTCTTAATTTTTTTGTTATAATTTTTCAAATTTCGTCTAATTAATTCTAAAAGGTAATATTTTTCTAATTTTGATGAAATTTGTTTTCTTATATTAAAAGGAGAAGTTATAATAGAGTTTTATCCGGTAATTTACCAAAAGGGGTATCTAAATTTTTGAATTTACCAATGCTACTTACTTTATTATTTATCAAAGGAGGTATCTTTTTACATTATTTTTCCCATTCTACCCTACTGATTACTTTTCTTTTTATTTTCTCTATCAGTTTTCTCTCTTCTCTTTCCTCCTATGCATGCAACATTTTTCTTTCTTCTATTTTTTTTTCTGTTATTTGTATATCGATTCTTCTTAAAATATTTTAACACCTTTGAGAAGTTGAAATGAACAATGAATTAAACTCCTTGTAATCTCATAAATTCATAGGAATTGAAATCTATTGATGTACCTAGAGAGCTCTAATTGTAACTATTTTAGTTCCTATGGATTTTTGGGGTTGCAAGGAGTTCAAATATGCTATCCATTGTTTATTTTGGCTTATTAGATGTGTTAAAATGTAACAAGGAAGAATCGTCAAAATTCTTTACGTTGGATCTGATGTGGAATCATATTAGGCTAGGTCCAACGTACAGAATTTTGGTGATTTTTCCTTGTTACATTTTAACACCTCTGAGAAGTCGAAATAAACAATGAATAATATATTTGAACTCCTTGCAATCTCAGAAATCTACCGGAATTAAAATGAGTGCAATCAAAACTTTTTAGGTCTATAGGTGGATTTTGGTCAAAATCCACTAATGAGCCTAGATAATTTATTCGATTATATCAATTTCAGTTCCTATGAATTTTTAGGTTGCAAGGAGTTCAAATATGTTATATATTGTTTATTTCGACTTTTTAGAGGTGTTAAAATGTAATAAGTAAGAATCGCTAAAATTCTCCATGTTGGGTTTGATATGGAATCATATCAGACCCAACATTAGTCTGATATCGTTCTATATCAGGTCCACATTGGACTTGATATGATTTCATATCAGGTCTAACGTAAAGAATTTTAGTGAGTCTTCTTTATTACATTTTAACACATTTAAGAAGTTAAAATAAACAATGGATAACATGTTTGAACTTCTTTCAACCTTAGAAATCCGTAGGAACTGAAATTGTGTAATTGAAGCTCTCTAGTTTCATTAGTGGGTTTTGACCAAAATCCACTGCTGGATTTAGAGAGCTTTGATGCACCCATTTCAGTTTCTATGAATTTTTAGGATTGTAAGGAATTCAAATATGCTATACATTGCTTATTCCAACTTTTCTGAGGTGTTAAAATATTTGAGAAGAATCAATGTACAAAAGAGAGGAAAAAAGAGGAGAGGAAAGAGAATAAATGTTGCATGTATAGGAGGAAAGAGAAGAGAGAGGTATGCATAGAGCATAGAGCATAGAGAAGATAGAGAAATGATAAAAAAAATAAAAAGGAAAATAAACAGGAGGATAGAAGGAGAAAAATATTATAAAAAGTACCTCTTTCGATTAAAAATAATAATAATAATAATGTAACATATGTCTTTTATTAAATTTGAAGATTTGGATATGCCTTTAGGTCAATTGTCGTGTTCTATTCTTCGCTATTTTTATTTTAATACTTTTATTTCTATAGGACTGTAGTAAAATGTTAAAATAAAACTTAATTAAAAATAGAGAATCAATATGAATATAATCCCCTTCGTCAACGACGCGGTGCGATTACCGCGGCAATCCCTAATCCGCTGCCTACTGTCGAGTGTCGGCGTCTTATCCAA
>JBBMJZ010263445.1:0-18562 GCA_037833815.1 Zingiber zerumbet
GGGTGTGGCTCGAGATTTACAAGCCTACGTGCAAAGGCTAGGATTGACAGGTCGGGATATACCGGGCTACGCGGATGTGGCTCGAGATCTACAGGCCTACGTGCGAAGGCCAGGATTGACAGGTCGAGATATACCGGGCTGCACGGATGCGGCTCGAGAGCTACAGGCCCACGTGCAAATGCCAGGATTGACAGGTCAGAAACGGCAGAGCCAAGGGGATACAAGTCGAGAAGAGGGTCAGCGAGTCAGCTATGCAGAGCGGAAACGAAAGAGCTGGCCAGATACCGGTAAGGGCAAGCAAAGTAATATATACAGGTCGGGAGCAACAGTGCTAGCCGGTAAGACAAGGTAGAATATAACAGAACAGGTCAGGAGCAACAAACCATGTCAGATACAGATTAATGCGGAACAAGGTAAGCGGAGCAGGCCGGGAACAGCAAAGCAGGATGGATACAGGTATAGCCCGGTGGCGGCAGGACAAGTCGGCTACGCGACAGGGCAGAACAAGGATAGACGCACAGGGCAGGAATGGCAAGACAGGTCGGCTACGCGGCAGGATAGAACAAGGATAGACGCACAGGGCAGGAACGGCAAGACATGTCGGCTACGCTGCAAGACAGAACAAGGATGGAAGAACAGGTCGGGAACGACAGGGCAGAATGAGACATACGACTCTGAATGGATCGGGGAGCTCTACAGGAGGTAACAGGCAAGGATAAACAACGCTATACGACAATTGAGCTAAGGAATCGCAACCACCTGTCAGAGAATAATCATCACATGTCAGGGAATATGCTAACGCTCTAGGGCTCATTGCCTTTTGATTCCTCTCCCAACCTATAGGAGGGAGCCACGTGGTAACCACCGCCAGACAAAAGCCTGACACCCGACATTCTCTGACATTTGTCAAACTCCGAAAACTCTCATAACGGTATAAAAGGCAAGCCTTGTCTATACGCAGGTACGCTCACTCGTCATTTCTCACTCGTCTTTTACTTTCTCATACTTTCTCTTGCTTTCTGGGGAAAAAGTACCTGACTTGAGCGTCGAAGGGCCTGACCTGGGGACTTTTTCCCTGGTTTCCGGCCTCTAACGTTAGGTGGTCTCGTCTGAGTGTGTGCAGACTTTCCCGCCTCGCCATCCCTGCCACCATCCACCCTCAGCCACTCGTGGGAGCTCTTTTTATGGATTTCCAGGTCATCCGCACGCGAGGACGACTTTCCGTCAACAACTAGGACAGCGAGGCCGGCTTCCGTCCGACGCAGCTTCCGGACAGGATCACTGATAATCTTAAATTACGAACGGGATTGGTTCAGCTGAGCTTTCAGTTGTCCGAGTAAAGTGAGACGTCGTTGTTGGTGAGTCAAGCACTCTCGAATATTGCTTCCCGAGCTCAGGCAGAAAGCGGAGTGTCGAGTCCAAGTCGGCCAAGTTACCCGACTGTCGAGTTGGGAGGGTTGCCAAGTGCCTGAGCTACCAAATGTCAAGCAGCGACTTACCCAAGTCACCAAGTGTTGACTTGGCTGAGTGTCAAATGCTCCCGAGTGCTTCCCAAGTTCGAGTGGGAAGCCGAGTCAGTCGAAATGTCGAGAGCATATCTGACCGTGTTGCCGAATGGTCGAGCGGGTTGCCGTCTACCAATTACTGAGTCGACTGAGTTAGAGTGGGTCACCAAGTCGAGAAAAAGAAAAATTGAGACTTGTAATTTATAAATTTAAAAGGATGTAAGATATTTTCATTGACATGAGACTTTTTAAGTAGAGCCTAAAAATAAAGCACAAGGACGGCTCAAGTGGACAATATCACATATGTAAATATCTTTCGGCATTTGACTCACGCAGATTGTACTCACACATGAGTTAACTTGGTTCATTACAACACGAGCCTTGAATTTGTATTCCTACAAGCTAGAGAGGCTCTTCTCAATCATATATTCACAATTTCAATACTTGTGATACATTTTAAATCAACCATAAAGTCATGAAACTATCAATATGAGACAAATTCAATCTACAATGGAGTCTCCATCTTTTCCACCTTTCCCTTTCCATTCAAATTTCCAACATTTGGCCGGTAATATTTGGCAAGGAATCTAGATTTAAGTTAAAAATAAATAAATAAATAAATAATTGAAATCAAGCGTTAGAGCAGGAGTCAATGAATATTGATTATCTTCCATAGACATAACCGAGTTAGTACTTAGATGATACATTTTCACATGAGAGCAGGAATCGAATCTCCGGGGAAATAATCTTTTGGAGAATAAAATTACTCTCACCTAATTGATTAATATTCAGTTATCATGATTTACTCCCTTCGTCTCGTTGTAGGGTCGGCGATGACATACGCTTGGAATGAGTAGTCACCTTTATTTATGTATATTAGTAATAAAATGAGTTGTAGCAAGCATTTAATAAAAAATAATCTTTAAGAAATTTGTAAAATTAAAGAGCAAGGGAAGTACGATCTCTAACATGGCCAGCAGAATAGTTACGTTCTTGGTTTGTCAACACCATCATATATTGTATCTAAAGATCCACATATAAAACTATCAACGACACCATTAATGCTCCAACAATGGTGAAGTCATTCAGTATGTCAGGAGGAAACAAACTTTTCACCACCACCCAGTCAATATTCAATTATGCTTGACTTACACTAGAAGATGAGCATGTGGGGGGACCTTCACTAGTATTCACACTTATCGGTTTTGATCGACTATTTGAAACGGGACCTTCACTCGTATTCATAGAAAAGTCCATGTGAGCCCCCACATTTGAGTTTTATTCTTGAGTATTAGGTCATACAATAAATGGCGGATGACAAAGGTTGCAAGGGTGTTTCAATTTCCTCAAACCATGCACCAATGTCTCCATACCAAAATCTAACTATTTCACATGGAAACTAGAGATGGAGATGACTTTGTTAGGAATTTCTCCTCCATTACACACTTAGCTATTGTTAGATATGTTTCTTCTAGTTGCCTAACCTGACTTGACTCATTCAATTTTCTAATCGAAACTAGACATTATATATTTTTGCATTATATATACACAATAGATATAGTCTTTCCTCCAACTTAATTACACAACTTAGCCACTCTTCCCCTTTTTCCTAAAGAGGGAATCAATCGATAAATGGCTCCTATGTGCTACTTCAAGAGCATTTCTAATTCCTCAAAGCAAGCTATTGTCGTCTTAATTGCCTTACTACTTGTAAGAGTATGTTGTGACCATCACCGACCAGAAGAAGTGGGCAACAATTGCTTAGAAACTGAAAGGAGAGCTTTGCTTGCCATCAAATCTGACATGTATGATCCTGGCGATTGGTTTTCTTCTTGGATCGGCCATGACTGTTGCAAGTGGAAAGGAGTCACTTGTGAAAGTTCTAACGGTCATGTCACTAGTCTTGACCTGCACTACCCCTATGAATATGATCCACTGGAGGAAATTATCGGTGTGAGCAAGGTAAACACTTCTTTGGCTGAATTGAAGTACTTAAAATACTTGGATTTGAGCTTGAACAACTTCTCTGCCCCTGTGCCAAACATGATTGCCTCACTTGTGCACTTGGAATATCTCAATCTGTCAAATGCTTTGTTTATCGGATCAGTTCCTCCACAACTTGGGAACCTTTCCCAACTCCACTCCCTTGACCTCGGATGTTGCAATTCGTATTCGGTACTAAGCTCAGATGATCTGAGTTGGCTCTCCCACATTACCTCTTTAAAATTTGTCGACATGAGTTGTGTGAATCTCTATAGAGCAAGCTCTTGGCTCCCCCAAATTAATTCAGTTCCTACTCTACAAGTGTTACTTTTGAAGTCTGCAATGCTCCCGCCGGTTCCATCTCCTTTGCCGGCCTTCAACCTCACATCCATCGCCGTGCTCGATCTCTTTCAATATGAATGGAACATCAGTGATTCCATGATGAGGTGGTTGTCCAATGCTAGCAACCTAGAACAACTTGATTTATCTCGGCGCGGCCTTGGTACTCTTGATTTCATGGGGCTACAAGATGCTTTGGGAGCTCTACATAATTTGAGGAAGCTAGTTTTGTTTGATAATAAGTTACAAGGAGATATTTCTATAATAATGAAGAACGTTAGCAAGATGTTGCAACATCTAGATTTGAGCTGGAATTCATTATCGGGAGAAATTTCAACAATGTTTTGGAGCCTTCCGCGCCAATTGGAGTTCTTATCATTAGAAATGAATGACATATATGGAAGATTTCCGCAGATGTTAGGGAATTGCACGAGATTGAGACACTTGAGTATGAGAAACACTCAAATAACAGGAGATATTCCAAGAACAGTAGGGGAACTTGTCCATTTGGAGTATCTTGATTTGTCTCAAAACCATATAACAGGAGAGATACCGTTGAACTTCGGAAACCTTACAAATTTGGTAGTTCTATATTTGAGGGGGAATGATATCAATGGATCAATACCTGAAAGTTTTGGTAATTTTGTTCACTTGGAGGAATTGGATATCTCTGAAAATAATATTTCTGGTGAAATACCAAAAAGTTTTGGAGAACTTCAAAATTTGTTGGTTCTAGATTTACATGCCAACTCTATCAATGGGCAAATACCGAAAATGATTGGTAGAATTCCCACCTTGTGGTATTTGGATGCATCGGAGAACCATTTAACAGGAGAAATACCGAGGACTTTTGGTAGCCTATGTAACCTAAGCACACTACATTTGTCGATAAATGATCTCAACGGAGAGTTAACATATCTACTTGATGGCTTATCTAATTGTCCACAAGGAGCAATGCTATCATCTTTACTCATTGCTGACAATGAATTGAGTGGAGTTATTCTATCAAACTTTGGATTATTGGCTCACTTAGAAGAATTAGACCTCTCTTCAAATTCTATGCAAGGCAACGTGACTGAAGCTCATTTTTCCCGACTTACGAATTTGATGAATTTGAATATATCTTTCAATTCCTTGAATGTAGCTCTACCGAATGATTGGCATGCTCCTTTCAGTGCCTATATAATTGATATGAGCTTTTGTCATCTGGGAGGTATGTTTCCTTCATGGATATGGTCCCAAATACATTTGGATACGCTATATCTGTCTAGTGTAGGACTCTCAGGAACAATTCCACTTTGGTTCTCGAATTTCATTTCAGAAATTTCACTTCAAAATCTTGACTTGAGCTCAAATAATTTGAATGGTCCGTTGCCTTCTACTCTTTCTCCATTTACAGATCTTTCTAATAACTTGTTTGAAGGGCCAATTCCATCGACCTTAGCAAATGCAAACTACCTTCAAATCTTAACATTGTCTAATAATCATATCAATGGTAGTTTTCCGGCCTTCTTATGCAATTTAACTTCCTTAATTGTCATTGATTTGTCCAACAACTACTTATCAGGTAGATTACCACAATGCAAAAGTGTATTCTTGTTCTTTTTACAGTCATTGCATTTGAACAACAATAGCATCTCCGGTCGATTTCCTTCTTTCCTGAAAACTTGTGACCGGTTGCTCACTCTTGATCTCAGTGAGAATAAATTCTCTGGTGAAATACCTACATGGGTAGGAGAAAACCTCCAATCTTTGAAGTTCTTAAGTCTAAGGTCGAATTTTTTCACCGGTATCATCCCAGAGAATATAGGACATCTCACTTCTCTACAAGTTTTGGATCTTTCTTTCAATAGTCTCTCTGGTAGGATACCTCCATCTGTAGGAAATTTTAGCGCAATGTTTGCCAAACGAAATTATACCTACTCCAATGCATGCAACGGCAATACTATTCAGTGTATGAACTCAGGTCATCCTTTGTCACCAAAAAAAATGAATTCGAGTCGGTATTCCCCCAATGATAAGATGATAATAAATGCAAAAGGGCTAGCCATTGAGTACACTAAGATTCTCGCACTTGTAACAAGCATAGACCTATCACACAATAAACTTTCTGGAGAGATCCCAAAAGAGATGATGAATCTCCTTGGTTTGCAATTCCTAAGCTTGTCTAACAATCGCTTGAATGGTAGAATTCCAGAAAATATTGGTGTCTTGACAGAGTTAGAATCTGTAGACTTGTCTATGAACAATTTCATAGGAGTCATTCCCTCAACTTTATCTGTTCTAGATTTTCTCAGCCACTTAAATCTCTCATACAATAACTTGTCGGGAAGAATCCCAACAGGCAATCAATTTTCAACCTTTAATGACCCCTCAATCTATGTTGGTAACAAGGATCTTTGTGGTGTGCCACTGTCAGAGTGTCCTTGTGATGAAGCCTGTCATCAATCTCTAACACCACAGGTAGCAGATGAAGACCATGAAAAGCTTGAAACATTACTTAAATTTGTTTTCATTGTGACGGGATTTATAGTTGGCTTCTGGGCATACTTTGCCATCATCATACTGAAAAAGTCGATAAGAGATACTCTATTCCAGATGATGGACAAGATCTACGACTGGATCTATGTGAAGCTCTCACTCAAGTTTGCAAAGTTGAAGTCCAAATGGCAAAAATGAGCTTGATAATTGAAAGATTCACAGCAAATAGGACCTCTGCACCTTGTATGCTACTGGCTGTAGAAAAAAAAAAAAATGTTATGATTTGTTGAATCAATGTAGTTTTTGATAACTGATTAATGATAGTGGTCTAGATCCTTTATGTGCTCATGATATGAACGTGACAATTGTCTGACTTGTTGGTTTTAATGTGTTGCACCAGCACCACAGATGATTGTGCTACAAGTGGCCCTAAAATGTGATGCTAAGTTGAGCAATTGCCACTAGATTTAGCTGTGAAAATTGACTAGCTAATTACCTCTAACACTGCAATTCTCAGGTGGGCCAAAATTTCATTTTGGACTTCCTACTTGGAAACATCTTCAGCATCGACAGTGAAGATCTCAAAGGTCAGCTTGTATAAATAGTGAAATGAGATCTTCATAGGAAAATAACAGTTGTTTGCTCTCTGTCATGAATACAGTAGTTACACTCATGATTCTTAAGCTGTTAGGAGGCATAGGCATCGACAAAATCCTCATCCCTTAGAAGCATTGATGTACAAAACAAAACCATCTTCGCCTCTTCGGCATTGGGAGCTATAAATTATCTTGAAAAAGTTTATCCTAGTTGACTTCATCCCTTTCATTGTCACTAGAGTCGAGTCGGGTGTCGGTGTCTTAGGAAATTCTTCAACCAAGAGATAATAACATAGAAGTCCTAAGAAATTACTGACCTACACTATCTTGTGTTGACTTCATTTGATGATGACCTCTATTTTCTGTGGATTACTAGAAATATCATCCTTTGGAGACCACTGATACTAGAAAGAGAACACTTGGCAACTTCTCATGAACAATCGGAGGTACTCCTCGTGCCCAACTTCTAACTTGGTACATACAAGGATATCAGTGATAGAAACAATCATGAATTCTTTCAAGAAACATCTAGTTCATCAAATGTGTAAAGTGGAAGCATTAGTGAGGCTAAATGACATTGAAAAGAATTGGTGAGCAATTCAGAAGATGGCCTCTAGAGGAAGCATGGACTTGTCAAACAATAAGATTTCTAATGAAATTCCAAAAAAGACCACAAAGCTACATGGATTGTGCTTCCTCAACTTATCCAGCAACCATTTGATAGAAAGGATTCCAGAAAATATCGGTGTCGTGGTAGAAGTGGTCTCTTGACTTGCCGATGAACAGTGAGGAGAAATTCCTTCCAATCTATCTGCTTTAAAAAAAAAAAACAGCTCCTTGAATCTCTGCCAACACTTGTCAGGAAGAATCCAACAGAGGTCAATTTTCAACCTTCAACAGCTTGTATCTATGCTAACAACAAGGGCCTTTGTGGTGAAGCTAATCATTCACCATCTCAAGCAGCAGATGATGAAGATGGTGACAATCATGAAACCATTCTGGACTATGACTTCATTCTCATGGGATTCGTAGTTGGCTTTTGGGCATGTTTTGGCATGATTATCATGAAAAAGTCCGTAAGAGTTGCTCTCTTCTAGTTGGACAAGATTTGTGACTGGATCTATGTCCAGATGACAATGAAGTTTTTAGAGCTCAAGTCAAAATGGCAATGATAAGCTTGAAAGTTTAGTATTATGATAATTTCACAACAGAGTAATGTTATAGTCATTCTGTTTGATAAGTTTATTCACTACATAGTGAATGTGGCGGTTAAAAGCTTTTGTGTCACCTAAACCATTTGGATCTCCAGCTACAGTGTTCCTTTTTGAAAGAGTGAACAACACATTACATTATTGTGATTACTTATAAAAATGTTATCTTTCAACATTGTTGGAGTAAAAGGTTCTTACTGAACCTCTATTTCTGTCTTGAAATATTATAACTTGTGAGAAATCACATACCCATATCAACAACAAGACTCGTTACAAAAAGAAACGCTCAGATATTTCTATCAAAAAAAAACAATCATACAGAATTAAGCATGTGCCTTTCGATATGATTATGATAGTGACCGGCCTAAACATACAATAGGACAGCCAAATCAATGACAAATAGCAGTGGGGAGGTCCTCACATAGGCAAATTCTGCATCAAGTCGAAACAACCAGTTCCATATTTGACGGGCTGGCCAAGGCATACACTGGCTGATGGAGATTCTAATGTGTCTACTTCCCCGTGCAAGGCTGATTCGACGATGAACTTGGTGGCGGTCTCAAATGTCATCCTACCAAAGGGCGAAGTGTTGAACCCAGCCATACCAAGTCTGTTCATAGGTCGGTATCCACCGTGAAAGGTCATGAAATCAGCAATTAGGCTCAGATGCCGGATGTTTACATTTATACCGTATAACCCAAACACATCAGTGACCTCCTTGATGATGGTTGCTCTGGCTGCTTCTACACCATATGTGTTGAGCATTGCATGTACATCGTTCGTATAAATTTGATTGACATCCAGATGCTCATACAAATTCCAAAGTGTAGCAAAGTCCACTCCCGCAATCTGCAGTGTGAATGGATCGGTATTGTTTTTATTTTCTTTCACTGTACACTTGTCGATGTTCTTGCATTGCTTCACGTACACACACTTTGATGTCTTTTGCGCAATCTGCACAGATGAAATGAGTTAGGACTTCCAGAAAGTATAGACAATAGACAATAGACAATAGACAAATCACAGCTTTTTGTTGTCTCGAGTTGAAAGTACCTCAGCCAACAGAATACGGGGTTCCTTTCTGAAGACAAACTGAACCTCAAAGTTCAATCCCTCAAACTTGCAAGATATTGCTCTTTTGATTTTCTTGCTGCTTCTTTTGGGCTTATTAACTTTCTTTTTCACCTCTAATTTTTCACTCTTCCCTTTTGATTTCTTTGTTCTATCTTTTGACACAGTAGGAGACTCGGCTTTAGATAGGCTTTCCTCTCCTTTGTTTGTGAATTTTGATTTCTTGCTATCAACTGACATGGGTGTAGAATGTCCTTTTGTCAGAGTTTCAGGAGCTTCAGTGTCTGTGTCTGAATCAGGAGGGTTTTCACCTCCCATAACATAATCTTCATCTTCTTCAAGCTGATCAACTCCGCTCTCAAACCCTGATCGGATCTCGTCATCATGCTCACCTGCTGTTGTGGCAAATTTCTCATTCTCGATACCATCCTCGTACTCCACTTCATCACGTGCTTGTTTTGACTTTTTAGCACCAGTTCCATCATCATCATCACTATCATCGTCGTCATCGTCATCACGGCCATTGCCACCATCAGTGTTTGCCCCTGCGGTCGTTGCTACGTTTCTAGATTCATCCTCCTCAAACCCTTCCTCAAAATCATTTTCTTCCTTGCCGGAAGCAACATTGATGTCGCTGATCCTGTGTATCATATCCAAGTGTTTTGTAATGGCTTCTTCCATGGCATCGACAAATGTTGTCCTAATAACCTCCATGCAATCTTCTAATGTTAGCTCATAAAAGGCCGGATAGAGTTTGCTTGGATAAAGAGTCATTTTCAGCTTATAAATAGTTGCGATCTCATTCCCATAAATGGAAAATGGAACAGTGCAGACTTCCATCTTCTCCACAACATCAGCCACATAGACTCTCCTTAACTTGGCAGAAAGACGTTCAGCGTCATCTCTGCAAAAGATGATAGATAAATCATCGTCTCATTTATAAAAAATCCATTTCAGAACATTCACACTTGATTACTTCTAGTTAAAGACATCAAGGCAGAGGTTCTTCACTTACTTCGTCTTCCAAGCATGCAGGGGACAGTTCATGAGAGGAGTTCGGATATCCTTTGAAGCAGTCATCAAGATTTCTTGTAAACGGGGTATTCCAAGTGTAACATTCATGTCTCCCTTGCCAGCCAAATGAAATGTATTGAGCCTGTAAACAAGAATTTATAATTTGTTATGATGTGCCATATGGCGATAATGGATACCATCAAATTTGTTATGATGTACATTAAACATTAGTTATAGTACAATCATTAAATGGATGTGTATTGTTAACTGCAACTTCACTCCTAATTTGTAGTTTCCTACAATATTAGAGAAATATTTTCAAAAATGTTGAGCTAAATTTGATTTCTCACTAAAAATAATTTTAATAAAAAAGCAGCGTAAAAGCTTATCGAACAAAGTTAGATGTCTCACGTCATTTGTGTTGATGGTTCTCCAACAGACTGTGCGGCAATGACACCAACAGACTCACCTGGATCAGCAAGACTTGTGAGGTACTTTTGCTTCATTAACTTCATAAAGGTCTTTTTCTTAATTTGATGAGGAGACCTCTTTTGATTCTTAGAAATAAAATCAGTTGCACCCTCTTTCAGAGAACTTGGCAATTTGTTTATAAAAATATTTGATTTTTCAAAAGTGGCATCCACCATTTGGTCATTAAACTTTTGCAAAACGACTTTTTGATTCTGTAATTAAAGATCGTTATATTAGATATAGCTGAAAACTAAACATAAAGAACATGCATAGGGCTACGGAATGTAATTGCTTACGTCAGAAAGCATTTTAAACTCAGAAATATAACTTGACTTAAGAACATCAACCCCATCTTCCCCGTAAATGAATTGGACAACAGATCCATCAGCATCTCGTACTGTATAATCATATGAGACTTTCAGACACTCAAGATTCTTGACAAGGCACCGCTGCAAGTACCCACTACGCGATGTTTTGATGGCTGTATCCACCAAGCTGCAAGTACATAGATGTAAACATGTGAAAAGATATCAAGAAGATAAATTAAAAAGCAGGATGTTCACAATATTTATATAATTGTAAATTAATTAATATGTTAGGAAAATTGAATTCATTGAAGACATTCATCTATAGGTAGGCATCAAGAACACAGGTTCCGAATACACAACCATGACATTGGGTTGTTTGTACAGTCAATTTATAAGAATAGATGTCCAAATGAAAACTATTATCATTTATTATAACCTATATTCATAGAAGTATATTAGATAAAGAAGGAAAAAATATGAATTAGAAAAGTATCCTACTAAAATTAAATTAACTGGGATGCTACCACTAAGGTTTCAATTGCAAAAAATATAACTATTAATATACCCGTCACGCCCAGCCATGCAGTGGAAATAGTATTCTTGGGGTCGTAGACCAGTCAAAAAACGATCACTAATGAAGCCTCCAGATCGGCTTGAAACATCCCAAGGAGGAAAGCAAGGTAACGTTTTACCGGATACCATACGTGGCACCCGTTTCCCTTCCAATTCTTGTTGGCCCAACAAAGAAGATATTTGTGTCATATTGACCTACAAAGGATATATACATCTGTCAGAAAAAATAAATAGAGAAAAGAAAAAGCTTTTCCTTGAACAAACAAACAAATATACAAACTGGCTTTCCATGATACAACATCTACAAAGCAAGATAACCAACATCATCACATTAATAAAAAAAACTATGTTTGTCTCAAATATTTGGATCAGCTACATAAATCTGATTACTCATTAAGTTCAATGCAGGGCTATATAATTAATAATATCTAAATCAATTGAATAATTTTTGTGACATCAACTTATTGATCGCCTCACACATCTCTATATCAAAAAGATCAGTGTGGCTTTTGGGAATTGAATGCATATATGCAATATAGCCAACAAACAAGTAAAGAATGTTCCAGTGGTAGAATCGTTCTATGGCTGCTACAAAATAGCTAAGTTAATGCTTAGAGCCACAACCTAAGTCTACCGTTGCATTACAAAAAAGATTTGAAATGAAAATTTCTTAGCATTAACAGATTAGCAAACTAAATTTAATTGGGCTAGTGGTAAGATTTAAGGTTTCAAATTTGTTCCGAGCTGAGGCTTTGGTCCCTACCCGAACAAGACAATACTAGATTGGAGCCGTGTCAGATGCAACGACACACAATACTAAAGAAACTAAGGAGAAGGAGAATCAAGGACCATGATGTACTTAACCCACGTGAGAAGAATTGGGGAGTTAGGGAAGGATACTACATGACAGGGTGGAAGTTCAGATATTGACTGGCACAGAACAACATTTTACATCATGGTTAGATTAGACAATAGTTAACAACTCACCAGACCACCTTTTGCTCCAGTGGCTGTCATAAGAGAGAGACAGTTCGTTAAAAATGACTTTGACAGTCCACTAGGAAATAGGGTCTGATTTATCTCGGAAGTCAGACTATTCATGGCATTTGACATCATCCTATCCAAAAGAGCAGTTGCTGATTCTCCATGACCACGTAGAACTTTTTCAATCTCACCTTGCAACTTCATAGGATCTGTGCATGCAAAGACAGAAGTATATGAAGAATGTGAATACATGGATGTAAAGAAGTAATCAGTAAACTAAACTCTTATTGTTGCATAAATCAAATATATATTAGCAAAAAATGGTATCAAACTATCAATCTTAGGCCACAAGTTATTAGTAATCAGTATCACTTATATTTTTTTATACAAACCAGATGAACAAATAGGTGGCTTGAGATGACCCATATTTCTGACTTTAAGGTGACTTGAAAAGAGACAGAGCAGTATATGAATGTGAAATCATCAATAGCAATTATTGCCAGTTGATATTTATTATGCCTACAGTATACTAAAGGACTTATAGTAAACACCTTTATCATCATCTTTCATTCTCGTAAAGCGCCTATGGACTTCTTCACTTAACATTTCGCTTTTTTCTAATATCCTATCCCTTTCCATGTCTGAACTCCTTTTAAGTAAAAGGTCGTCCACTCCACAAGTGAACCCATGCATCTGAAAACAGAATAGACACTTTTTATGCCTCAGATTTTTTTTAAAAAAAAATACTAGAAGAACAATGAAACAACTTGGGAGAATGTACCTGAAGAAAGGAGGTAAATAATCGGCTAAATACAGAAAGCAGAGTTCCTGCAACATCTGGACCGTAAAGTTCATGGACTGCATGAACTAAACCATATGTTCCAAATTGAGCCTTGTCGATCATTCCATGTATTAGCTCATTATTGTAAATATGCAAAACAAGTTGAGCACTATCATTCCCAATATACTCTTTTTGTATTCTTCCTTTCTTTTCAATAGTAAAAGGAAGGCAACCTCGTGTGACATAGTTAAGGATTGCAGTAATAACCTACAAAATAACAAAACCATCAGCATAAAAGTTGATGCAGTTTCTTCCAATCTTTTGCATTTAGGTAAGAGTGTAGTCATGCTAAGAAGCTTGAAAAGAAAGTGTGTTGTTTTATATAGTACAAACCTGTTTTCCTGTCCACAATGGTATTGGTTTCCATATAGCAGGAGGAAGAGGCTGAATCTCATTCTCAGACCATGAGAGAGAAGCCTTTTCACCATATCTATTTTGAGCATATGATGTAGTAGGCATACAAGAAACATATATAAGTTGATGATACTCTTCGCGGGTTAAAAAAGTGTCTAACTTTGTCAACAGGACAGCACTCACAATATGATCCTGAAGACCCATCAGATACATATTTATGCAAGTTGCAAAAGCATAAATCAAATTGAAATGATTCATAGAGAATAATTTTTAAAAAAAATAAAATAAAATAAAACTCCTCTACCTGAATAAGTCCTCTAATAGGGGATCCACTTGTGGGAACAATATATTGTTTGTTTGCATTAGCAATGTTAAGAGCTTCAGCACGTGAAATTTCATCTTGTGGGAGGTGTACATTCATTTCATCACCATCAAAATCCGCATTGTAGGTGCTGCAACAATAAATATATACCTTCCAGCTTGAATACCAATCCAAAAGGTAAATCTCAAATTCTAATTAACATGTTATGGAACCTGCAATTTGCATAGTGCATACGAATTGTCTTCTCCCCTTTCAACACACGAACGACATGAGCCATCATACTCGGTTTATGAAGGGTAGGCTGCAAAATATTAGACATTTGAAATCGTGAGTTGTAATATCATTTACCATCAAAATCACATTCTCAAACAATCAAAAGAATATCAAGCTTCTTGAATGCTATATACAAAAAGTATTGAACTTCTTGAATGTTGTACTTCTGCATCAGAGTTTCCACAGAACCAAAAGTCCATGGGAAGAAAATTTTATCTAGATACAATAATGATCTTGGAAACCGAAGTAGTCTCATTTTTGGTCACCAGTTTCATATGCTTGATGTTCTAATTAAGTTGCAGATTCATTTAAATTAAACATGTTCCCGTAAGCCAGGCTCAGGCAACAATTAAACTTTATACTGTGCTTCAAAAAGTTCTACAGAAACTGTGGTATCATAGTATAACGCACATCAAGATAATATGGTGTTAATTGTCCAAAGGTTACTGAACAAACCAGAAAAGAGTGAAGAAAGAAAGCTACCAGATGTAGATTCAGAAAGTTCACAATAAACAACTAGAACTATATGAATCAACCAGATATTTTGCAAGAAAAAAAGGTGTGCAAATGGCTTTCACAAAAGATTAGATTAATCTCAAAGGGAATACCAACATCAAATCAAAAACAGCATGAAGTCATGTAAAAAAACCAAAGTAAAAGTGTCACATAGCAAAACTACAGGGGCAAAAAATAAAAACAAACTAAAATGAATAAAAAAACAAATTCAAATGTATACTAAAAGCAAAGTCCAATTTAAAATCAGTAAATTTTGCCTTGTACTAAGCAGCATGTTCTGAAATTAAACACCTGTATAGCTACAAATTAGAATTGTATAGTTAAAACTATGAAGTCTTAATCCATCAAAGTTGCTATGAAACTTAGCTAGATCAGCTGGTAGTGTTAAGTATAAAAAAAACAAAAACAAAAAGAAAAACAAAAAGAAAATGGCAACCACCATGCCACCTACGTGCACACCCCCATACCTCCTTTTTCTCCCTCTTTTTCCTCTCTTCCCCACCGAAACTTGCAACCCCTTCTCCTCCTCTTTCTCTTCTCCAGCGGCGATGAACAACAGGGCTCTCCCTGTTCTTCTTCTCCAAGCTTGCAACCCCCTCTTCTTCTTTTCTCTTCTCCAACGGCAACAAGCAACAAGCTTCTCCTTCCTTGCTGTCATGGTTCTCGGCAGCATCGTCAGAGCTCCTTATAGTGTGCCGGAGCTCGCCGGACCACTAGGAAAGAGGGGAAAACAAAGCCCTAGTTGATATCCTCTTTTCTAGTCAAGCACAGCAGCCGTCGGAGCTAGCTGTGGCCTTCGCCAGAGCTCACCGAGACCATCGGTGAAAAAGGGGAAAAGGTTTTTCCTTGCCTCTTCACTATCCCAGTAGTCTTCCTTGTTTTCAACCTTCCCTAACTGCCATAGTTACCTTTTGTTTCCTCCAACAGCAGCCCTAGCTGCTGTCCTTTTCTTGGTAGCACCGTCGGAGCTCGGCGGAGCTCACCGGAGCTAGCTGAGGCGGCCAACGACGAAGGGAAAACAACCCTAGTTGATGTCTTCATTTCCAGCAACCACACAAAATCCTTAGAAGGTATACTTTATGCTTTATGTTAATTGATATGTAGTTAGGAGGGCTATCTAGATTAGAATAACAGTTTCATTTAGGAATACGAAGCGGTATGAGATAGCGAGATCAAAAATAATGATCTAGTGGCTTTGAGTCATAGATCATGTTCAGATTTTCTGTCATGATTTTATTATCATTTTAATTATTTGAGTTATTATATTTTGTAGATACGAGCTCGAGTGGAGCACGGTGACATACTGACACTCGCAGATTTTGCTGTATAGAAAGTGGGTACATCTCTCTCTGACTTATATATTTATCCTTGTGCATGAATAAAGTAATCATGAAATTATATATATTTATATAATTATTTTCCAAAGGTAATAAAAATGATGTTTAAAATAGTGAAATGGGTATTAAATAATTAAATCATTGGGGGACAAATAATTGATATTATTGCTTGTTCACATGTGGGTTTATACTGGGATTTATATGGGAAGGGTTGTTTTTAAAATCAAAGAAATATCTTGAATTACTCTTCTGTTGATACCTTGTCTTTTTGACTTGCTTGACTTTTTATACTCCATGCTTTTGATACTCTATCTGTTGATACTTGTAGCTTTTTATCTGTGAACCTTATAATGATAAATTAACAGACTTGATACGAAAATATTACCTTGATTGACTATTCAATATGAAAAGAGAATAATTATGATAAATGGATAAAATAGAATTCTTAAAGTGAAATAAGAAAGATGGTAAATGAAGAATATTAAAAAGTGAAGACCATGAGCCTAGCTTCGTACCAGAGTTTTATACTAGAGTACTGGACCACCCACATGTTATTATGGTAGCGCGGTGACCCGCGGTCCAGAGTACCTGACCGTACACCCGAGGCGTGGTGGCGTGATGTAGCTCTCGGTCAGTGTTTATTATGTATTCCACTGGTGAGGGCTGATAGCCCGTACGTCAGATGACGTATGCGACAGTTTTATACTCTGAGGAGGCTTTTAGCCTATTTATTACACTATGATGATATTGGCTCTAGTGATTCACTTTTTAGTTGATTTATCAGATTTAGACTATGGATATACATGTTGATATTAACATGATAACTTATAACCGAGTGATTAGATAATAAGATTGAAGAGTTGATTTTATTAATGATGATAAGGGATAATAAGGTGAATATTCTAAATTCTAATATAACAATCTTACGTGATTATAGATAATGAGAAGATGATTATACATATATATGTATAAATGTAGAACTTTAAGAGTAACCTAAAGTGGTAACAAAAGATTGTGATTTACTTTACTTCTTTGACTTCATCAATAAGATTAAATTCATGCACATCTTTCTTGAGTATCCACTTAGCTATTTGGCTAACTTTCTACATTCCTTGATCTCCAGTTTTGCAGACATAGGGATCCTTTTGATATTATAGTTGATTTTGGACTCTCATAGAGTTGCTCAGAGATCTCGACGTACTGATTTTATGGTTTGTCTTACTTTCGTTTTGTTGTATTTACATTTTGAAATCTTATTTCAGATGTCGTTGATCTGTATAGTCTACAGTCTACGAAAAATTATGATATACATATAAATTGGATATATTTCTTGGTTATTCTGTTTTGATAGTTCCTAGGGTTTCCTTCTATTATATTGTCACCGAGTGGGGTACCGGGAACTATACCACCGGGACGTGACAGGTCGAGAAGTAAGAGATGCAGCTAGCGAGAAGGTCGGCACGGGGTGCGCCCGAGAGACGAAGACTGCGGATGAGTACGCTGGCGGATGAGAAGGAAGCACACGACAATTCCGAGGGACGAGAAGCCGGAGCGGAAGCCTGCTCGAGAAGGCTGGGAGTTGGGTTCAGGTGAGCCCTATTTCGGATGGCAGAGATCTCCCAAGCGAGCGGAGCCGGAGCAGAAGATCCGGACCGAGGCGAGCTGAACCGAACTGGAGTTGACTTTGGGTGTCTGGGCGCCCGAAACCCTTCTGGGCGCCCGGACCCAGATTTTATCTAGATCTCGGTCAAATTGAGATTCGTGCGAAGGGGATAAAGTTTTATCGCCCAGGGCGCCCGTAACCCTTCGGGGCACCCCGACCAAGGCTATAAATACAACCTTGGTCCAAAATCTTTTCAATCATCTCAAACATTAGCATTCCAGCACTTGTACGCTTCATTTTAGAGTTAAGCTTCTATTTCTTGTGCGTCAACATTGTAAGAGGTTTCTCCGCCCAGAGGAGATTTTTTTAGTACGCTTTTCATCTGCCTTGGATTAACAACCTCCCTGGTTGTAACCAAGTAAATTATGAGCCTCGTTTTTTCTGTTCTATTTTGTTTACTCTATTTATGCAAGAGTGTTTCTTTGAAAGCCAAGAAGGGTTGTTTGTTTTTATTTTTTTAGACTATTCAACCCCTCTTCTAGTCGGCCCAACGCGGTCCATCAAGTGGTATCAGAGCCAGGACGCCTCAGGAGGACTAACCGCCGACTGAAGCAACGAGATGACCGGAGCTAACATCTATCCACCAACGTTCGAGGGGGAGTTCATGTTTTGGAAGCGACAAATGGATGTTTATTTTAAAACCGATTTTAATATGTTATTAATAATGACGTATGATTTTGATATGCCCAAAAGCAAAGAAGGAGAAGAACTTAAGGAGCA
>JBBMJZ010263547.1:0-18561 GCA_037833815.1 Zingiber zerumbet
ATCCGGTCGCTTTGGTGATACTCCAGTCGTCTAGAGTTGAGTTCCCCGAATCTAACTCTGGCCTTCTCATCGAGCATACTTCCTCCCGGTTTCTCGTTCCTCGGATGCATTGCGCACGTCTTTCTTGTTTACCCGTGTATCCTTCCACAGCTTCTCGTCCCTCTAATGCATCGAGCTTGTCGACTCCTTTCCTGTGCTATCTTTTTCGCTCACTGCGTCTTCCACTCGATTTCTTGTATTCCTAAGTCCATGCACACGTAGACACAAGGCATTAAAATCATAAAGTTTAACTTAACTCAGTTGATCACATCAAAATTAACATGAGATACTTAAAATATGGTGCGCATATTGTAGCAAAGGTGATTACGCTCACCCCAGACGTTTCTCACAATCCATCCCCAAGTTATGTGAAGAGAGGTAAATCATGAGGTTAGCTTATAACTGACCGTCAAGTACCTAGGGGTGGGAGAAGTTTTTTCCCGAGGGCATGCACCTACTAGAAATTGATCCTTGTCCCATTATAACAAATTTATCCTTCTCTAACCAATTGATTACCCTATCGAGACAAATACGATGCACATACAAATAAAAAAAAATGATAAATCCAGTTAGCCTCAATGACTAGCCTTAGGGTGACCGGCCCGACCGCATAAAATTTTTCTATCGGTCATTAGAGTAAATCAGGAAGCTTAACATTATTTAGTTATGCGTCTCATTTAGAGAAAAAATTTCTATAAATATATTATATCTGGAAATCGAACTATAAATAATTAACTGATAATATAAGTATCCTACTATGGTATTGTAACCCTGGACTAAATATGTTGTGGTGCACATATGAAGAATGATTTCATGGCTTGTACGTTCTTGTCCTCATCGGTTATCAAGCACCCTATTGGCAATGGGATGATTTTTACTAGATTGTAATTTTTTTTTTTACTTTTTGTTTTCTTTCTTTCCGTATTATTAAAAAAAAACTTCTCCATAAGCCTGCATGGGTAGGACCGTTATGCGTTCTTTGTTTTATAAAATTTATTTTATCAAAATTACTATAGTTGTTATATATATAATTTAGTTAAAATCATTTTAATTTATTAAAATTATTTAAACTTTATCAAAATTATTTAAATATTTTGTAATTCAAAAATTACTACAAATAATTATAATCAATTTGGTAGTTTTAAAAATATTTTTTTCTTAATGCACCCTATATTTAAAAAAAATCCTTTTTTTGGTTCTTTTCTCATATACTTTTCATTGTAAACGTGGATTCAAGATGTCATTTTGAAGAAGCTTATTTAGTAAAGTAATTAGATAAGTTTTGTGTTGTTTAATATTATTAATAAGATAATCAAACAAAATCAAATTGAGCTTAAACCTGACTAAGTTATTAAAACTATTAATTGTTAAGCATTTTTTTAATCTCTTTCTCTTTAGTTTGCTAAAGTTGGACTTAAACTTAGTTTATTCAATTGTTATCTGTTAATTCAAACTTATCTAATTGTTTAGAATTTTTGACATTCTCAACTTTAGTTAGGTTAGTTAGTTCACGAGTTTTACATTTCAAATTTGTTTGCTCATTTTAAGATTAATTACATAACTTATTTAATTGACCTATTATTAAGTCAATGCTAATGTTTCTTCATAAATGTTTGGTTCTTTGCTGCCGGAGAAAATTTTAAAATAGGCTCACAATTAAGAAAGGACAAAAATTATTTTTTTAATCATCAAGATGCCCGTTTTTTATTTTTATCAAAAACAGCACTTCATTCTACCAACCTCTATCAAATAACACAACTACCTTTGCTCAATATTATTAAATCATGCATCGATCAATCAATTATATGAACATAATAAGCCTAAATTTATTCCCTCGAGACGGTCTAGTAATGACTAACGCATAAAATATTACCATAATAAAATTTAAAATTCGAATCTCGATAAAGTCGAGGTAAATATCTCCCTTATATACTAGTCATTATTTTAAAGGTTAGTAGTCGCCCGTGATTTATCTTCTCCATGTTGGCCTTGGGACAGATTGGCGGGGGCGCTGGGAGTAAGCATATTCACCTTTTACCACCATAATAAGTTTGTATTTATCCCAGTGTCATAGTACCATGATAAGATATTTAAATTATCATCTAAATACTTATTGTCCAATCTCGAGCTATAATATATTTATAAGATTTTTTTTTCTCTAAATGGGAGGCACAGATACTAGACTCTTATATGGACAATCAGCTGTTAAATTTATTTTATTTAATAATATTCATATTATATCGCTATAATAATTAACCGACCCGTTTAAGATTCACTTTTTTCTTGACCAAAAAAAAAACAGAGCTAAGGAGTATATTGGTAAAATGACAAAAAAGATGGGTGTGCTTTAGTAAATTTCCATTAAAATTTCTTTTTTTTTATTCTACGGAATTCAATTCTGTCATTATCCTTCTAGTGAAACTACACTTTCTACTAAATTTTTTAAAGCGATGGGTAAAATGAGACTCTCTAACTTTACGATGGAACCCGCAGGCTCTTTGTTTCAGGACCCGGTACGTTGGAGCGTCACAAATTCGTAGGGACCAAAAGGTTGAAAGATAATTTTCGCCGTGTCGGATGTCCCGCGTGTTCACCTCGATTAACGGGATCCGAAATGCATTCTCTCTCCTCAGGCTTCTGGTATAAATAGGCAAACCCCGGACCTCCCGGCGTCGTGTGAGATCAGCGAGTGAGGCGGAGCTCGATTGGAAACCCTCGAAGTTATTTCTTTTCGCATTGGCAGATCGGTCGATCTCCAAGCGTATTGGACGCCGGAGTTGGAGATCAGGAGATGGGGGCGGCTATTCTTTCCGATTTACTGACCGAGGTCCTGATCCCGGGGTCGGCAGTCGTCGGGATCGCGTTCGCGCTGATGCAGTGGGTCCTGGTCTCCAAGGTAAGACTCTTGCCATCGGAGGGCGACGCGGCGGGCGCCGGCAAGAACGGATACTCCGAGTACTTGATCGACGAGGAGGAGGGGCTCAACGATCACAACGTGGTGGTCAAGTGCGCCGAGATCCAGAGAGCCATTTCGGAAGGTGAGAGCTTTATGTAGATCTGGTCCTTGTTGTTTTTTTTTCCCGTCAGATCTGGGCGGTTCAATGTCAGTTCGAAGTGTCTGCGTGAAGTTTCATGCCCACTTGCGCAGAAGAAGTGTCGTTTTTGGTAACTGGATCTGCTATTTTTTTCTTCTTCTTTGGGTATATTTTAAAATAAAATTAACTCAATCGTCAAAATAACTCCTTTAGGTTTACCTTTTAATCTATTTCTTTTTTGTCTTGGTATGCGGTTTCCGAAACATTGGTGCCTGTCGAATTTTGTACTCTAGACTCCTTGAAATGGAGTCTTCAGTCAGATCCTGGATTGGAACTTTTGATCTATAGTAATCTACAATTTGTTTTCCTCCTTTCTGAATCGTGCGTTTTTTCGAATTTGGTTCCTGATGTTGCAATGCAAATGCACACTAATTATTTATGCAACGATTTTATCTTCCCGGTACCATCATGTCAAAATGAGATTTTGTTCTATTGATTAGTTTATAATATCATCGTACCTTATAATCTTGTGAGATCAAGTCTGGCGGTCAGCTGTAAGGCTACTGCTGTAGCGGATCCCACTTGTTCTCTGCTGGCATATTCTATTAAGAAATTAGATGTTCCATTAGCCTCAAAGCTTGTATGATATGTGACCTAATAGATAGGTCTTTATTAATTACTATAAGAAAAATGAATTAAAGTCAACAATTATAACTGCTAATTTGTGTGTTTTAATTTGTTGGGTAGTGTAAAATGATTTTTAGGTCTTGGCTGTGTGCTTCAAATTGAATTGCTAATCTCTTATGTAAGACAGCCATATGTAGGCAATATCTGATATTGAAGCCAAAGCAATCTGCAGTGCAAGCTTTGATACTCTGTGTTGTTGCCCCCACGGTGTAACCGAGTTGGTACTCGGGTCATTTGATACTCTGTGTTGTCTGGTCAATGGACTTTGTAAAGCTGGAACTTCATTGACCATGTATCCAAATGGAGAAATTACTAAGCAGTTGTTTTGTTTTGCTTCCATAGAATCTGAAGTGTATAATTCTTGAAAGATAAAAATGTAGAATGAGATGCCAAAGGTTGTGTTTTTTTTTTTTTATCCAAGGCAGATTTTAACTTTGATTCTTCTTTTTCAAAGAATATTTTCCCCTCTTTTTCACTCAACTTAGGTTAACTTCAATTTTGTATATAAATTATTCACATTGACATGAGGTTTCTACTAACATTTTGAACAGGAGCTACTTCTTTCCTTTTCACTGAATACCTGTATGTTGGAATTTTCATGGCTATTTTTGCCGGACTGATCTTCCTCTTCCTTGGCTCTGTCGAGGGCTTCAGCACATCGAGCCAACCCTGCACTTACAGCAAGGACAAGACTTGCAAGCCAGCCCTTGCCAACGCCATCTTTAGCACATTGTCTTTCTTACTTGGAGGTATCACCTCTGTGGTGTCTGGATTCCTCGGCATGAAGATTGCGACATATGCCAATGCCAGGACAACTCTGGAGGCAAGAAAGGGTGTTGGGAAGGCTTTCATCACTGCATTCCGATCAGGCGCAGTGATGGGCTTTTTGCTTGCTGCTAATGGCCTTTTGGTTCTTTTCATTTCAATTAACTTGTTCAAATTGTATTATGGCGATGACTGGGAAGGTCTTTTTGAGGCTATCACTGGCTATGGCCTTGGCGGGTCTTCCATGGCTCTCTTTGGTAGGGTTGGTGGCGGTATCTATACTAAAGCTGCCGATGTTGGGGCTGATCTGGTTGGAAAAGTCGAGCAAAACATTCCTGAGGATGATCCAAGGAACCCAGCTGTAAGAATCTCCTCAAGCATCTCTTTTCCTTGTCACTGCTCAATCAATAATTCTATTGTCATCTCAAATCTTCAAGCTTTTAAAACTTGTAATTCTTGCTATGTCTGCATCCATGCAAGTGCCAGAGCCACTCCTTGCCAAAGAGGGTTTCTTTTGAATTTTGTTTATGTTCTATTGATGATATCTTCTGATACTGTTTACAGGTTATCGCCGACAATGTCGGTGACAATGTCGGGGATATTGCTGGAATGGGATCAGATCTCTTTGGCTCTTATGCTGAGTCTTCATGTGCAGCTCTAGTTGTTGCTTCAATATCTTCCTTTGGAATTAACCATGATTTGACAGCAATGCTATACCCTCTACTGATCAGCTCCATGGGAATCATTGTTTGTCTGATCACCACGCTTTTTGCTACTGACTTTTTTGAGATTAAAGCCGTGAAGGAGATTGAACCTTCATTGAAGAGGCAACTCATTATCTCCACAGTTCTCATGACTGCTGGAATTGCACTTGTTAGTTGGGTAGCACTCCCATCCACCTTTACAATCTTCAATTTTGGTACCCAGAAATCTGTTAAAAACTGGTAATTTATTTCCAGCCCCAATCTTTGTTCTTCTTGATAAATTTGTGAAGGTAACTTATTGCCTGGGTTGTACCGGTAGGGAGCTCTTCGTCTGTGTAGCTATTGGCTTGTGGGCTGGTTTGGTGATAGGATTCATAACCGAGTATTACACAAGCAATGCTTACAGGTACTCAACCTTGTTCTATGCTCTCCCAATTGTTTGTTCTTTTGATAATCCGCTTTCTTGATTCATTTTCGTTTGATCTCTACTTTCAGCCCTGTGCAAGATGTTGCTGATTCCTGTCGAACTGGAGCTGCTACCAATGTCATCTTTGGCCTTGCTTTGGGATACAAATCTGTCATCATTCCAATTTTCGCAATTGCTGTCAGTATTTTTGTTAGCTTCAGTTTGGCAGCCATGTATGGCATTGCAGTTGCTGCCCTTGGAATGTTGAGCACCATCGCTACCGGCCTTGCCATCGATGCCTATGGGCCTATCAGTGACAATGCTGGTGGAATTGCAGAGATGGCTGGCATGAGCCACAGAATTCGCGAAAGAACTGATGCTCTTGACGCCGCCGGCAACACCACTGCCGCAATCGGAAAGGTGAAAATGATCAACAGTTGTGTATTCATTCATTCATTCACCTCTTTAAGTTCTTGCAAATGTATTTGTTATCTGTCAGGGCTTTGCAATTGGCTCAGCTGCCTTAGTGTCCCTTGCACTTTTTGGTGCCTTTGTGAGCAGGGCAGCAATCCCGGCCGTGGACGTCCTCACACCCAAGGTTTTCATTGGGCTGCTCGTCGGTGCCATGCTCCCCTACTGGTTTTCAGCCATGACCATGAAGAGCGTTGGCAGTGCAGCTCTCAAAATGGTGGAAGAAGTTCGCCGGCAGTTCAACACCATTCCTGGCCTCATGGAGGGAACTGCTAGACCAGACTACACAAACTGTGTCAAGATATCGACTGACGCCTCCATCAAGGAGATGATTCCTCCCGGTGCGCTTGTCATGCTAACTCCCCTCATCGTCGGGACTCTCTTCGGAGTCGAAACTCTCTCCGGCGTCCTTGCAGGTTCTCTTGTTTCCGGAGTTCAGGTCTGTAGCCCTCCTCCCCACATCCAAACTTCATCCTCACATCAATCTGAATTCAAAATTCTGTCTTCAACAGATTGCCATCTCTGCATCAAACACTGGTGGTGCATGGGACAATGCCAAGAAATACATTGAGGTGAACATCTTCAAACACTCTCTTAACAGAAACCATTCAATTCCTTATTTTTTCTCCTTGTGTTGATTAGGCTGGAGCTTCCGAGCACGCCAAGTCGCTTGGCCCGAAGGGCTCGGACCCCCACAAGGCTGCCGTGATCGGCGACACGATCGGCGACCCACTCAAGGACACATCCGGGCCATCCCTGAACATCCTCATCAAGCTCATGGCCGTGGAGTCTCTAGTGTTTGCTCCATTCTTTGCCACTCATGGTGGTCTACTCTTCAAGCTATTTTAGGATGCATTTTATTTAATTCCCTTTCAAGTTATCCATGTCATTTGGATCAGAGCATTACATATATATATATATTTTTTGTTTTTTGCTCCTGGCTAAAATTTATGTAATAATTGAGCACTTCCTTGAAATTTACTCTTGAAAGCTATATACATATATATATTTCTGATTCAATAAAATTGGGTTGCATAATTAAAAAAATGAATTAGGTAATATCAAATCATGACCATTTTGGTCCTGTAATTTTTTTTTATTAATTATCAGGATAAATAAAAAAATGCTCATGACGGGCGGCTCATAAGCCTAGTATCCTGTGATTGTGTGTCCTATTTGTAAGAAAAATTCATATAATTGTGTCGTAATTGAGGATTGAATTACAAATATTTGGATGATAATGATGTTCTTCTATTGTATCCTAGTCCTGGACACAACATGCACAATAAGAATTAACAAGAAGACCCAGTTTGAATTCAAATAAATATTCTGAAGCTCAACTTATATTTTAAGAATTAGGAGGAATTAGGATTATCATTAATAATAATAATTAAAGAACAATTAATTAAGTTATAAATATATTAAGAGGTATGATTAACAACTATATATATATATATATATATATATATATATATATATATAAGTGAGATAGTATTATATATATATAATTCAGCCCTACATTAATAATCCTAAATTTCAAATATAATGCAGGAAGTATTCTTGAGTTTGTAAATAACTTTGAATATTTTCCTCTTAACTTTTTTTTTGATTAAGAGACCATCTACATACTATCCTGTAATAAAAAATATATAAAAAAAAATTAAGGTGTATTTATATGATACAAAACGCACCATTGCCGCATGCTTACCAAGAAGTCAAAATAAAAACTTTGGATGGACGATTCGGTCAACCAGAGCATTCTCTTCTACTCCAAGGTGTCGGTAACCTCACCTAACAGGTGACAATAAAGTTTTGTTCAAAAATCAAAACAGCCCTCCATTTTGAAAAGAATATCAAAAAGCATTTTATATTTTAAAAATACAACTTCAGCTACTACTTCATTTAGCTTTAACATGGAATAATTTTAATCAAAATTACTCTAAATAATTTTATATTATAATAATTTTTTATCAGAAATATTTGATCAATTAATTAAATTGGATCAATTTCGATTAAATTAGAATAATTTTAACTCATATTTAAATATTTTTCATCAATGTTAAAATAATTTTGATTATAATTAAATAATGTTTTTAAGTATAATGAAGTAGCTTTGACTAAAAATTATAACAAAGTAAAAGAAAACATTAAACAAAATTAAATTCCTTCTGCCTCTTTATTTTCACCCAAGTGAACAATAAAAAAATATATTTTGATTTATTTTCTTTTATATCAGTGCAAATACTATTGAAATTTCTCAATTCTTTAAATTTACCATATTATTACTCTATTAAGTCAAATAAAGTATTTTTACTTACGAATGAAATGAAAAATATGAAAAAACTTTTGAAAAATAAAGAAACGAGTTTTGTAAAAAATTAATTTATTCATGAATTAATTATAAATATAATTAATATAAATAAATTATAATTAATTTTTAAATAATTTAATTAAATAAATAATTTATAAATTTTAAAATAAATATAAAAGTATATTATATTATTTTAGATAATTTGTTATTAGTTTATAAGAAAAAGTACAGGCACCGGGGGAGGGGTGCGTATTAATTAAGTAAAACTACGAGGATTATAAAGCGAAGTGTAGACGTACCGCGTATAGACGTATAGTTCGAGCCTTCGAGGGTCTTCGTCGTCGGCTTCTTTCCTCTCCTCTCTCTCGCTCGCTCGCTGCTCTCGGTGGCCCTCGCTCGAATCTAAAAGGAGAGCGTTTCCCTCTCTCCTTCCTCCGCGTCCTGTGGGTAGTGGTCGCCGGATCGTGTCGATTTCTTGGCGAGGCGGCGGCGGTGGTGGTGGTGGGGAAGAGTCCGATGGCTTCGGAGATCGAGGTGGTGGACGAGGGGAACGCGGTCGCGGGAGGAGCAGCGGCGGAAGGAGCGGCCGAGGATTCGTCCAAGAACGACGTGTACACTGCGGCGGCCTACGGCGATTTGGAGAAGCTCCAGCGGCTGGTGGAGGTGGAGGGGTGCTCCGTCTCGGAGCCGGACGGGGCTGGTTACTACGCCCTCCAGTGGGCGGCTCTCAATAATCGCACCGCCTCCGTCCAGTACATTATCGAGGTATTCCTCTCCCTCCGGTGTAACATCAGGGTGTTTCCCTTTCGTTTCTCTTAGATCCGTTGTCGCCTGTAGTGTCTCTCCGTAATTGTACCCTCTAATTACCGTAATAGATTGTTCCCCCCTTCCTCCCCTTGTGCGATGGGATTATTGGGCTTGTATTGACCTTTGAATTTATGGTAAATTGGAAGTAAATTTTTGTTGTTTGGATCAGCATGGAGGAGATGTAAACGCCACCGACAACACAGGGCAGACGGCCCTCCATTGGAGTTCAGTGCGAGGTCACATCCAGGTTGCCGATGTATTGCTCAAGGAAGGTGCTCGTGTTGATGTGTCAGACTTGTATGGGTATCAGGTATGTTTCCCTCATAATTACAGTGAGGAAAATCCTTGCTCTGCCCAAGTTTACTACACTTCGCTCAAGTATCTATTGCAACAGTGTAGCAATCACTCTTTACTAGTGTGGCTAACAACTCAACTTCAAGATGTTTGTGTTAAACCAATAAATATTCTTTGTCAACAATCCTAGAGAAACGATTGTCTAGAGTATATAGAGGAGAATTCTCTAATTTGGTTTCCACACTTCTATGTTAGATCAATCTGTGTTGGACTTTATCCGTGCTTTGACATAATCTTCAGCCAGCCTGCATGAAGAAGCTTCTATTTAAATGAATGCCCCTTGTATATTTTGTTCTCCTATCTTGTTGTTCCCAATTTAGTGATTGATCAATATGATTTCATCATTCATATTTCTCTCGTTGGTGATCTACATGAGCTAGGTACTTTCTTTCCATGCATAGTTAGTTAATGATTGTAACTACTTTGGTGGAAAGTTGTGGTAGAATTGAAATTTTCAGAACAAGAAATGCCTACATGTGAGGTGGAAGGTCTGTAGAGTTCTCCTCTGTAGTGTTTAGAAGCTTCTTTAATTTTCTTACATATCAGCTGTACAAGTGTATTGAAGGCGTGAGAGAATGATTTTGAAAGTTAAGACTTTCTGTAAGGGCTCACAGAACTCCTATTGTTTATAATATGCACAATATATAGCAGCTAAAGTGTTCTCTGTAGTTATGATTAACATTGCAGACTATATGTGTTTTCTAATTTGCTTTAGGCACATTGGCATACTCCTTATTAATAAATTCAAGGTTCAACCATCAGCTATCAAACTAAGTTGAACCTAATTGATGTAACCTGTCCATTCAAGTTATAAAGGGCAACTGGTGCATGAAGCTCCTGCCAATACGGGTCCGGGGAAGGGTCTATTGTCAGCAGTCTTACCTTGCGATTTCCTTGCATTGCAAGAGGAAAAGCACTTCTCATATAATTGTTTGAGAAAAAACATTTAATTTTCTATATTCTCGTGACTTAAATGGAATCTTATTTAGTCACTCAACTTATGTTGCATGTATGTTTTTTGTACCTGAAACTGAGATACAACTATATTATGAATGTAAATATAATTTTTTGTTGTTTGCACTGATCATAGATCTTTTTGCTACCTTGATGACTTGGTAGGACTTTCTTATTGATGGATACTACATTCCAAGTAGATCATCATGGGAATTAAGTTACATGGCCGGACAATACATAATTGGATGAGCTAAGAAAAGTCAGGATAATTATTTGGGTCAGTCTTATCCATTAGCAAAATAGTTTAGTTTGAGGTGGAATATATATACTGTTTGGAGTTTGTAATTACTTCTAACTTTACTGTGAAATACTTGATTTTGATAAATTTCTATCAAGTGAAGTGTCACTGTGTTGGCAATCAGTTCATCTTCCTCTTCCTAATATTTTAATAATTATTTTTAAAAAAAATAAATGAGTATATGCTTGGTATCTTTGGAAGAGAATGTCTATGCTTTGAGCTCTTCATTGGCCTGATTTCTCCGAACATGTTAATCCATGCATGGTTTTGTTTTTATGTATGCTCCAGTTTGAACCTGGCATATGATCCCTATATCATTTCCACTTGATGCAGAGCACCCATGTTGCAGCACAGTATGGTCAGACTGCATTTTTATACCATATTGTCATAAGATGGAATGCTGATCCAGATATCCCTGATAATGATGGAAGGAGCCCTTTACATTGGTACTTAATAAATTCTCCTACTTGTAGTGCAAACATGAATCTTTATTCTCTTTTCTTCTTGGAGGTTTTCTAGCACATTAAATCCAATCTATTCTCAGCATATCAAAGCTTATGTTGCCCAACTAATTAGTTAATGTTTCATATTAGATGTCTCTAGAAATTATTTATACTAACTGCTAATTTATGGTTATGCTCAATTGTTCATCATGATAGGGCTGCTTATAAGGGATTTGCCGATTGCATACGGCTTCTTTTATTTCTAGATGCTTATAGGGGGCGACAGGATAAAGAGGGTATGCAATATTGTTGTCTTTTGCTTCCTGCTTCTGTAATTTTGAAAGTTTTGGCTTGTTTCATTATCTATGTTCTCCCATAGGTTGTACTCCACTACATTGGGCAGCTATCAGAGGAAATCTAGAGGCATGCACAGTTCTAGTTCAAGCTGGGAAGAAAGAAGACTTGATGATTGCTGATAACACTGGTTTAACTCCTGCTCAGCTTGCATCAGATAAGGGGCATCGACAAGTTGCTTTTTTCCTTGTAGGTATCATGTATTTCAAATATATTCTCTCTTTCTCTCTCTTAAGAGCGCGTCAAATAGTTTGTACTCTGCATTTTATTGTTGTACAATGGCAGGATGTTTTGCTGCTCTGCAAACTTTTTGAGAGAATTTTTATTTCTTTGGCACCATTCTCATGGCAATAGGTGGTCAGCAGAAAACCAGACCTGGTCGGCTGACCCAATTGAGAGGCTTTTCCTCGGATAAAAAATCTGACAGCCCATCTTCCCTAAGTTTTAACTAAAAATAAATTAGAATGTATATATTTATAGCGTATTATATTTAGGGCTATGATAAATTTTATTAAATAAAGAAAACTCAATGCATTCCTTCCCATTTGACTTCATCAAACCCAAATTTGATTTTTATCAATGTAATCAAAATTGATTCTTTCTTGGCCTTGAATATAACTAATACATTTTCTATAAATTTAAAGTGAAACTGTTCATTGTGTAAGCTTTATCTCCGTATTTGATTGTAGCTCCGATTCAAAACCTTACACCCAAACTTTGGAGTTCTTGGTAAATAACCACTAATGTTTGATCTCTTCAACACCCTATCTGTGATTTGTTTCTGTTTTTGTTTTCCGGATGGCCATAAAACTGTTTCCCAACATATACTTCATCTTTTCAGGGCAATGCTAGAAGGGTGTTTGACAGGCGGTGTGATGGAAATAGTGGCCGTGGTAGGTTATCAAAGTTAGGACTTGCACCTGTTCTTTGGTGCGTGATTATTGCTATGCTGTTCACCTATATTCAATCAGTTATTGCAGGTATATTTGCTTTAAATCACCTGAAAATTTTCATTTAATTAACTAAAAATATATATGCATATATCATTCTTAATTTTCTTTTGTTTTGTGGATGTAGGTTCTTATGACTTTAGCTTATCAACTGCCTTTGGGCTTCTAGCCTGGTCAGGAGTTTTCCTGGCAACTACAGGATTAGTCTTGTTTTATAGGTGTAGCAGGTAAGCTCGAATTTTTAATCAGATTTCCTTTACAGAGCTGGCTACAATTTTGACTAGATTATTTTCAAATAAAGATTTCTGGGGCCGATTCTAATGCAAATTATATTTCATAGATCCTTATGGAGGATCAAAATATCTTGTCATTGTATACTACCCAAGTAGAATATCACATTTTTATCTGCCTTTTTCATTGATTTATGCTAAATATGAATGTACAGTTTCTAGATCGTGTTAGTTTTCCCATTACCCTAGTAAGATATGCATACTTCTTTCCAAACAACCACGGGCTTACATGTCTGCCACATGTTTGAAACAGGAAAGATCCTGGTTTCATCAATAGAAGCCCAAGGGATGTACAAAGCCTCCGAGATGATGTAAGATATATACTTGGCTTTGAGACTGATTATTTACCTATTTATGCTAATATATTGTGACGATATACCAAACATTTTCTGTTCGTATTTGACTTTATTTTCTTGGATATAATCAAATATTTTTATCAATAACTCAAATATTGAACTTTATATTCACTATAACTTGGTTTTGAACAGACATGCATGCTTTGTTCAGTTAATTTATGCATTCAATAATTAAAAACTATCTCTTTACATGCCAGGATGCAAATACTTAATACATTTATTTTGATGGCCACAAGTCGATCAATTATGGTTGAAGTCTTTTAGAGGAAGGTGGAGATCAAAGACACCTATTTTTGTTGCATTTACTAAGAGATCATCTGTATTCCATACATAATGAATTATAACTATAGACAAAAGAGATCATTAACCATATACATCTTCAACAAAAGTAGGATAAGTTATATTCTAAGGCCCCAGTGAGCAATTAAGGATTTTGGAAATGAATGAATTTGTCGGTTGTTTCGTGTTGTGTGAGTTGTCTTGTGTCCCATTGATGTCTGAACGATTTTAATACAGAATTGCAGCCACTGCTGTGTCTAATCAGTTTCACACTGCGTATCACATATGCTGTTTTTAATCCATGGTGCTCCTTACCTATTTACTGATTAGCCTTTTGCTATGCTAACTCATGATCGACAAGGGCACATGTTGCCAGATGTAAAATCTTATATAAACAAATTTACATATTTGTGTGGGAAAATAAATATACTTCTATGCTATTTCAATCTAATGGTCTTGATTATGCTAAAAAGTCAAATCTGAGACAAACTTGGAAGTAGTGGTTTTAGTGAAAGCATCTTTTGATAATGAGATAAAAGGAGCTAGATTGTGTTAGTGCTCTCTGGAGCTTCTCTTCTGTTTCTCTCCTTTGAAACTTCTTCATGTTTGGCATATGAGAGGACCTTCAGTTTTTGCTAATAGTGTCAATAAACATATCCCAAATGATTTAGAATAGAAAAAGCTATTGGTAATCCGATTACTACAGATAGCTAAAGTGGGGAAAAATCATGGTTACCCCTGTCAACCTTAGCATGTCCCTAGGACTGTATAATTGGTTTAAGAGTATCTGTTATACAAATTGAACTTGTTTGATGTTTTTTCTGTGGAGGTACAAGTATTCTTTGTGCCAATGTTTTTACCTTAATAAACTAAAGGTTATTTAATCAAAATTTTCAGCATAATGACCAATAGAAAGATTGAATTACGGGATCTTAGGGAAACTTTGACAGCTTATTTCCAAAATACTATCAACTAAGTTGGTTTCATGATCATTCATCAATATTTGTGCCTGTAGGAACCTTTACTAAAGACAGAATTGAATCACCCTGCCCTATTGGCTGGAAATTGGTCACAGCTCTGTGCGACATGCAAGGTAATTTTCCATGACAGGAGGCAAATCGACTGATTTTATCAATTTTCAATTGTATTTGATTCAGTTTGGCTGAATTGATAATCAGATTGTGAGGCCAATCCGTGCAAAACATTGTTCCACCTGTGATCGATGCGTTGAGCAGTTTGATCATCACTGTCCTTGGGTATCTAATTGCATCGGCAAGGTCCTTCAGAGTCACACCTCTGATCCTGTCCTTTGTCTCCTCCTTTTCAAGTCTTAACATTTTTATTAATCTGCAGAGAAATAAGCGGGACTTCTTGATGTTTCTCCTTCTTGAAGTTTCTGCCATGATTATTACTGGTGTTGTTGCCATTATAAGTATGTCTTTTAAGCTTTGTGCGAGTATGAGTGTATGACATCAGTCTCACTTTGGAGGAACACTATCAATCCTGCAGGAATAGCACGAGATCCTTCACCGCCTTCTTTCGGTGGATGGTTGAGTCATAATACAATCGAACATTCTGGAGCCATAGCATTTCTAATAATGGACTTCTTTCTTTTCTTTGGTGTTGCAGTTTTAACTTTTATACAAGCATCGCAGGTATGCAGCTTACACTCTCTCTCCTTTGCAGAAAATTTAATTCTATTTGGATTCCACACCATGGCAATCTTTATAAATTGTCATTTCTTAAACTGAAATCCTGTTGGGGTTTATCAAATGTATAATGCTTGTTGATCTGTTGATTTCAATAGCCCAAAAAAAAAATCCTATTCGTGTTCTCGATCAGTTACTATCACTATTTTGTGCAACCGACTGTACTTCTTATCTTCCAGATCTCGCGGAACATAACAACAAATGAAATGGCAAATGCTATGAGATACAGCTACCTCAGAGGCCCAGGTGGGCGGTTTAGAAATCCGTACGATCATGGAATTCGCAAGAACTGCTCAGATTTCCTCTTCAAAGGATACAATGAAGATGTGGAGCTGCCAGAGCAAACACCGCCGTCTGAAGAGATGGTGATGATCCCGATGACCCGAAACTCAAATTTACAGAACGGTGAGCCGCATCAAGTGAACAATGGCCATGGCCATGGCCATGGGCATGTCTGCGTCGATATTCAGGCCAAAAATTCCAAATCTCATGGGCATGCCAATCCTTCAACGTGTTGCAATACCAACAGCAAGAGCGACAGCGTGCCCCTTGGACTTGGCCTGGGACTTGGTGGTCGAAACAATCGTCACAACTCGAGGATTCTGCCATTGTGATGCTTCATACCACTGGAGGGCTTCAGCTTCTTGTCCATGTGTACCTATGGAAATGTTCCGACCACCGGAGAGCTTCAGCTTCTTGTCCATGTATCGTAACTATTGGAATGTTTGGTTGCATTCTTGAGGGAGTCTAGATCATTGTCATAGGCTATTCGAAAGCAGTTTTGACCTGATGAATTATTACTTCAGCTCATGAGTGCTATGCTGAATGATAGATTGTTTATGCCAAAGAACATTTTCGGATAAGAATTGATATTGTTGCGAGGGAAATGAATCGCGGCAGAGTACATGAATGTTAAGAAAAGGAAAAGACTTCCTCTTGTGGGTATGAATATAGCTATACCATTCTTGACAGGATACGTTGTAGGTATGGATATGTTTCTAGTGAGGTTTTGACTATCGTTTAAAGTTGGAATGTGATGCTAATATCGTGCTGACATACGGTGCCAAAGGCATTCGAGGGGGGAGTGAAAGATCCTTTATTGTTGGTGACCTCTTAACGGTAGTCTATCTTGAATCCACAATGTGAAACAGTAGAATTATGGGCATTGCATTCGCCAAGTTTTAGCCTCACATTCGCAGTCACTTGCAAATGCTTGGCCTTTGCGGGCACTCATAGAAGCTACGTTGTTGCTCGTGGAAGTTTGGTATTTGCGATCACTCACGGAAGATTTGTCACAATCACTTGCAAAAGTCGGGCCTTCTCCATAGCACTTATGGAAACTTGGTCCTTGATGACACTTGTAGAAGCTCCGTTGTAGTAGCCTCACTATAGGAGTCACTTGCAAAAGCTTGGCCTCTACGGTCACTCATAGAAGTTATGTTGTTGCTTGTGGAAGCTTGGCCTTAACGATCACTCATGGAAGGTTTGTCACAATTACTAGCAGAATTAAGCCAGCCTTTGCATTGCTTGTGGACGCTCATTTGCTAAAGCTAGCTGTCCCTTGTATCAAGGTTCTTAAACTTGTTTTATGTGTGGTGGGCGCATATCCTCAGGGAAAACCTCCTCCCACTCTTTAACCATTTGACGGTCGGTTATAAGCTGACGCCATGCATTACAAAAAATACAAAAATAGAGATGGAATTTTTCCGTCGCTAAATGAATTTTGCGACGGAATAGTGACGAAAATTGTTCCGTTGGTCAGATATCGGTCGTTACCACATTAGCGACGGCGATTTAGACATCTGCCGAAAAATTTAGCGATGGATTTTTGAAAACCCGTCGCTAAAAGCCAAACGAAGCAATAACTCTGACAAAAATATTTAGCAACGGAATATTTAAAAATCTTTCTCTATTTGCGACGGAAAGTTTAAATATCCGTCGCAAATAGAGACAGATATTTAAACAATATGTCACAAGTAACAACGGATACATAAATATCCGTCACTAAACAACGACGGATATTTAAATATTCTATCGCAAATAAAACGAATATTTAAATATCTGTCGCTATTTGTTTATTTTTTAGATATCGTACCTATCGAAAGGATATCGTCTGGTGATATTTGACGATAGAAAGTCAATTTTCCGTCACTATTAGCGACGGAATTTAGAAATAAACTGCCGATAATAGCGACGGAAATGTATAAAATCCGTTGCTAATAGCGACGAAAAGTCAAATTTATGTCACTAATATATTGTTCATTTTTCTGGATTCTTTTTTTTTTCAGTTTTCCTTGTTTAGATATGAATAAAAATCACTACAACTATCACAAACGATAGTTTCCACCATAAACTCATAATACTTAACAACAAATACACATCAAACATAGCAATATAACAAACTTACAACACATAACAAATTAAATACACAACACATCACAAACAACACAACAATCTAGCTGAATTAAACTGAACTAAATACATAATAGTAAAATCCAAACACAGGTCTGAGTCTAATACAAGATAAAGTTTCTCCAATAGGAAGTAATCCAATCCAATACATCCTAAGCAAAATAAGGAACTATCGCCTTTGCGTCATGAATGAAATTTCATTAAGATTAGTTGTGAATAGAAATTGTGATATTAAACTACGAAGGATATAACTACTTATCTTAAACTAATAAGTAGTTTAGCTAATGGATATTTTTAAAAAGACATACCTATAAAAATATGTCAAATCTGAAAATGATTATGGGAATATATAAGACTATCAAATATACATATAATTATTATCAAAAAAATATTATTTTTGACTGAATTAAAAGTTAAGATAAATTATATATACCTTAAAATAATCTACTCTGTAGGGGAATCATCGGGATCCTGGGTCTCATGGGACTTCAAATGATGTAGGCCAAGTGTCCAACCATCTGTGAATCCGGAGATAACGTCACTGTAAATGCTTGCATATGGCAAAGTATTGCCTCAGTCTGAGTCTGCCGCCACCGCATGTCTTGTATCTCTGCGTCCCTCCCAACCATTGTCTGCTCCAATTACAATAGTCTAGTCTATTAGGATCGAAATGGAGCTAGAGGGAGGGGTGAATAGCTCTTCACGCTTCCCGTGTGCTTGGTGTTTCTTGTTTCTTCAAGAGATGGCAGCGGAAATACAAAGAAACACACTAAAACGCTAACACTTGGATTTTACTTGGTATCCACCTCCAAAGGAGGTGACTAATCCAAGGATCCACACCACGCACACACCCTCCACTAATGAAACACTCCTTTTCGGTAACTACCGAAGGCGGAGAAGCCCTACAAGACTCCCAATACAAGAAGAAAGGAAAGGG